>JAUOBX010008353.1:0-14423 GCA_032360705.1 Eupentacta quinquesemita
TCTTGTTCTTGTGGTTCTCCTAACTCCTCCGTTTTGTTGTCGCTGGCATATAAATGTTCATAGAACTCTTCTATTCTCTCCATTTTTGATCTTGGTCTGAAATTTCTCGGCCATCGTCATCTTGTCTTTCCCTGGTGTCAGTCTCTTGAAGGTTTCCTTCAGACTTTTGTTCTCCTCAAGTGTGGTTTCGATCATATTAGTGTTATAACTCCTCATGTCCTCACATAGCTTTTCCAGATTGTCTTACAAGTTTCCGTGTATTCCACTCGTTGTACATTGGTTCCCTCAGCTTTTATAGTTCTTCTTCTTTCCATGAGTTTTCTCGTTGTTTTTGATATTTTTGTGTCCCTAGTCTTCGGTTTCTTTCCTGCGATTTCATTGGCCAGTTCTTGAGTTGTTTCTACAATCTGCTCATTCCATGCTTCAAGAGTTCTTTCCTCATCAGACTTGTCAGCCAAAAGCTGGAACTGGTTCTGTAGCTGTAGTTGGAATTCTATTCGTCTCTCCTTCAATTTGTCCAGGTTGATGTTGCTTTGCTTCGGTCTCAGCAGCTTTTGTCTCTCTAGTCTGGTGTTGATTTTAAATTTGCTCTTAACCATCCTATGGTCGCTCCATACGTTTACTTTGTTGACTGTCTTCACGTCATTGAATATGTGTTGACTATCTGAGAGAATTAAATCGATTTCATTCTTTGTACTGCCATTCGGACTTTTCCAGGTCCATTAATTTCCTGCCAGCTATATGTATGTGTTCATTATTTTCAACGTGTTGCTGATTGAGAACTCGATGAGTCTGTCTCCTCTGTCATTACTCTCACCACTCCCGAAATGTCCAATAGTGCTTTCTTCTCCGTCTTCACTTCTTCCCACTTTGGCATTGAATTCTCCCATGACTATTGTATAGTGTGTCTTGTTGTTCCTCAGCAGTTCAGCTATTTCCTCATAGAGATTATCCACCTCTTCATCGTCGTGTGTAGATGTAGGGGCATAGACTTGGATAATTTTGATCTTGTATCTCTCGTTGATCCTTACTGTCAATTGGGCGAGGCGTTCGTTCACACCTTGATTTCTGTTATATTCCCTGCTAAGCTTCTGTTTATCAGGAAGCCGACTCCTGCTCCACTCTTATTTTTTGTTCCGATGTGGTAGAAATGATGCCCACTTTTCATTTCGGTGTCCCATTTGACTCCTTCTAGTTCCTCTTCCAATTCTGATAGTCTCTCTTCTTGCAACAGTGATCTGACATTATATGTTGCCTGTCCTTACCCAGATATTCTTAGCACCCCCTGCTCCTTGCGTTGACAGACCGCCACCTTGATCCGGACACGAAGAGCTGCTGGGAACGGGGGGCCTTTGTTTTCGTTTGTCTGTCATGCTGGTTTGTTGGGCCTACCCTTCCACGCTGACCCAATGCGGGTTGGAAAGGGGATTTTATATCGGAGCTCTCACTCCTAGACTGATGGCTTTACATGGCTACGAAATCAGTCTTTCCGCCTATTTATCCATAAGTGGAGCTATTGACCCATAGCTGGGAGAGATAATAACGTATAATGTTCTTTAATACACATACACCTACTGCAGGGTGCTGCTGTACGCCTTCCATACCATAGGCCTATGATCTTTCTAAGACTATCAATTATATTTCCACCGTACAGACTACCAAACCCAACACCTGGGACCCACTCGGTTTTATGGCGCCGACCGACTCGCCAGTCACATCGTAGGTACTAATGGATCCATGTGTGCTCTTTATGAGACGCTAGCCTAGGACTGATCAACCCCACACACAGCCTCCCTACTCTGCCTGGATGCAGTTTAACGTCATACCCAAGACTGGCTAGGAGTCTAGGTTAGGCTAGGCTACTATCATCGTAATGAGTAAAATGACTAACGTTAGAAATAATAGGCTAAAGAAAATCTTACCAGATAATATCAGCGCAAGAGAACATATTCCCAAGAGGAGCGCGGTCAAGTCCACATCTGCAAACTTCCAGAGCGAAATGTTCTACTTACAAGTTACATAATAGGCTAGTAGCCTATATAAGATCACACTGTATGACCGATCGGCCTAATTTGAAAAATGCACTCGACTAATTATCCGTAAATAACCAGTCTAACGTATTGTAAAGCTGAATCAGTTGATAGGAGTGAGAAACCTCTTCACAAGAGTGAACGCTACACGACTTAATCATCGATGTTAGCCAAAAACGAGAAATTCCCGAAGAAAGATGAAGCCGTGATCCGCTACCGATGTTAAACGTCCGACCCCCACTGAGAATCTATCCCACTTCCACCCGCCCATAACTCGTGTAGTTGGCTCATTATTCTTATTGTTATTCATAATACAAAAATCATATTACACAAATCATTGAAATATAATTATATAATACATAACAAATGTTTATAATTGTTATTGATGGGCGGTTTATTCAAGTTGTCTCCGAAATGTATTACCTTCATTTCAGAGAAGATTTTACATACATTACCACTATCTCTAAAAAGCCTACACTTCATTGTTTCAGTTGTGTATGCGATGACGAATGAACGACACCACCCATTTCGCCACGTGAACATATACTGTAATTGCTGATAATGCATTATCTTCATTGTTGCAAATACTGTGTCTTCAACTCGCATTACCACCACTAACCACACTTCTTAAGTAAGTAGACACTGGAACACAGCATAAAAACGCCCGTACCTGCTGGGAATTTCCATTGCGAGTGACAATGTCTCGTATTCTGGTTGCACTTTCTTGCTCATTCTCATAGTATGCTGAATCAGCCTTCATGGTGACGTCACCACCCGTCTCAAATGCAACGGAAGACCTTGGCACCTCATTTTTATCCTCTAGATAGTATTTTGATGTAAGTGCGAACGGGGTATTTGGAGGGCATTCAATGTTTCCTCAATGTCCTAGTACAAATAAGCTCATTGATTGGCCTGATAGAATACAAGAAGATCGTTTGGCAGCGTGTCGATTTTCTATTTTATCAAATGATAGAGTGTGCGAAGCCTCTCCGTTATTGCTGGTAACCTTGTATAAGTACATGTTATTGCAATAGGTAAAATACTCACCTTGACATATCGGAGTATTCATGTGTGTTTATTTGTATGCTGTTCGTTTCATTATTATTCCGGGGATGTATAGAAGGAATCTCAATGCATATAGATTCGCGCGAACACTACAGACATGAAAACACATTTAGTCCAGGCAAATACCGGTATTCGAGTCTTTCCTCAATTTTCTGTGGGTTTTTATTACACATCACATCAAGCACACCTCGTATAAAAATGTTAAATATATGCCTTCATTCTCTATATTAGCATTGATCTAACATAATATCATGACAGGGTGTTGGACGAGATGTTTAAATGTATGTATAGAGTTCTATAATAGCAATATATTGCATTTATAAAGCGCTGGATAACGGGGTTCCTAAGCGCTTCATAAATAGAAGATAATTGACACTGAAACAAGTAGGTTTTTAACGCCTTCGTGAAAAATTCCAGCTCCGTGGACCCCCCTATATGGATCAAGAATTCGCTCCACATGGCTGGAAACATCACAGGAAACATGCACACAATACGAATATCCCGAGGAGTAAATTGCCACTATCCAGGCACAGATTGTACTGTTTCCTCACAAGTTCCCAATAACACCTGGTGGGCTAAAACAATGGGTATTTCACAACATGCCTACGGACACATTGGAGACGCCAGCTGGCCATGTGTGGAATCCGTTCACAAGCGTGCGGGCAGATCCCCAATGTGAACGGATCCGATCCCCAATGTGAGTGTGAAACTGATGAACACGCTGCTATAGTCCGTGCAAGGACTGTCGATTCGCGTACCAAGGAATCTAATAATTTGGCAAGCCATTCATTAAGGCATTTATTACTCAATGTGTATATTCTTTCGGTTGACATGTTGGCTACTAAAACTGATACCTATTTCTAAAATTAAACTCCTCGCTGCTCCCTGCATGGACATGCCTAAAGTCAGACGAGGTGAACGTCAAAGGAAACCTGTATTCACTAAAATTCCATGAGACGAAGTTTTTAGGGGAATTACAAGGAATCTATTGTGCAGACAGGTGTGCTCTTTCATACAAATGTGAACTTTTTAGCATGTTTGTCTCCCAGAGTCCATACATTTTGTTTTGAATAATTGCATGTTGGATCATAATAACCGCTGTATTGAGATGTGTTTTGCTCTAGCGTTATTGTCTTGTCAATTGTGTTGAGTCACTTGAGTGTCTTGGACACTATGATATAACAAATCGAAGGTGATGTTCGACAAGTATGCCGTAACGTTGTGCAACACTGCTGTCAATACACTCAATAAGGTTAACAGGGGATGGGGGAGAGGAGATAGAAACATTCGCCTAGATCGTCGTTATGCCGTCATTAAATCATCAACACAGCAAGTATTCATTTCTTACACCGGATATATGTTACGTCGCACTCGCAAATCCCAATATCTCGCCAGACATCTCGCCAAACAGCTGCTCCTGATCAGATGATAACATTGCACGAACGACAATCTTTCATGTTCATGAAACGTGTAGTCTGCAGGACGATAGCATGCCTTGGCGTGTGCAGGGGGGCAGGGGCCATCACCCCCAATTTTTTTATGAAACACACCAGCATGAGAAACTATATACCTTTCAGGACATGAACTTCTCGATTGTGCACCATCGCGGTAGTCTTTATGAGCATTATTATCAACAGACCTTCCACCAATCTGTACACCTCGGAGATTAAGTCATCATATAGGAGTCGCAGGAATAAACCTAATCAAATATCTGAACAGTTTATAGCTTAGTTATAAGCAATTAGCCAGTTGAAACTAGTACGCAAAATTACCCAACTACCCAAATGAGGGGAGGCTCAGAATGAACACAGCGGTAGACCATGGTAGGCTATTGGCACGGCTGACATTTGGAGATGTTCTACAATTCGTAAAACAAAGGGAACACACCTTTAAAAAAAACGAACGTTATCGTTGTTGCACGAAATGGATGGTCCGATGGTTACGTGTGCCGTTGTTGCACCAGATTGCAATTTTCCGAAGGATAGAGCGACACCCTGGGCTTTCACTGTTCGACCTAGGCTACACATCATCAAAGCCTACTGGGACCACATAGGGATGCAAGCATTTCTGCGCTTACTAAGACCACAGAGAAATTCCCTGAAGGTGAAGCGGCAAAACCTTGAATGGGTAGGTTGAATATCAATCTTTGCCTCCCTTCAAGAATACCATTTGTAGCTAAACTGATGCTCAGAACATTTGGGGGGGGGGGAGGATTATTATTGAGGGCATCGAATGAGCGCATCCAGACTTACCGTTGTGAAAATACAAATTGTATATCCCAAACGTAGTGGGTGCTCAGGCTTGCTACATCGCACCATATTGCACCTAAGGCCTTCTACAGGTGGAAAAATGGAAAGAGGGATACCCACGCGTCATTTTTCGTTTATAAACATTCTTTCCCCACTTAATTGCTCGATCTGCACCTTTTGGCAGCAAAAACTTCACCTGGACGGCATCTTTCATTTCATTTGTACGCTCCGCTTAGATGGTAACTTGCGACACACAACTTCCATTTGAATGGCCCCCCTATGGATGAAGGTCTAGACACGCCCATGTAGCATGCTAGTACCGCCGTGACTGTTTCCGGTCCAAGTTACCTCGGTGATATTATCTGTAAGGCCCACCTTTGTCAAACTGAGACGTGGAACTGTAGTACCGCGGAGATTCGACAAACCGCCGTCGTTATTCCAGTGACTGTTCTAAGCAAGACCTCAACGATGATGTAGTGCGATTCCCTGCCTACATTTTCTCAACTGCCTATATGGCAGTAACACCAATTCTGTGGGAAACTTCGCCGTCAACCGCCTCACACTTCCACCGGCTCGGTTCATGCATACGATTGGATCAGTCGTTCATCACAGTCAGTGGCAATATGAGTCTGAATACAAGAAACTCTATCAACCTGAAGACTGCAGTTGCAGATGTTGTTCGAATGTCAGAATGACATGAATGTTAGAATGAGACAGGCCTCATTCGAGTGGTACAATTAGGAAACAAAACTATAACCCCTGTTAACTCTACAGTCAATACTCATTCGGTTCACAAAGTTCATAGACTTGAAACTTGTTAGCCTTATTCGGGAGTTAACCTGACCCAAACCTACATATCCTACAACAAAAACCTGCATACCTACCTACCAACTACCAAGTGGAACAATTGTATTTGACATTTACAAGTATGGAGAGCATTTATACAGAGTATGAGCCTAATGAAAGTTTTCTCCGTTAAGTTGGAGTGATTACAAGTTTTGTGGTGTTTCACCACCGTTGACCACGGATGGCAACTGAACCGTGGATATTTTTGTCAGGTAATATTTAACCTTGGTACAGTAACGATTATTTGCTGAGCAATGGTGGCATACATACCAAGGATGGAGTGTCTACTACAAGTTTTCATATATTTTTACCTCTTTTGATCTCAAATGACCTCGATACCACATCGTATACGATATGCTTTCTCCCCACCTGTCACTCGTTATATTATATTCAAACCTTGTGTGCTTTTGCGTCGTCAAGTTATCTAGGAGGTATTCATATACCCACATACACACACACAGCCCCACACACACACACACACACACACACACGCACACCAGCGTGACTAGAATATAAATCAAAATACATATTATAAAGTGTTTCATCCCACTATACAAGCTGTTACCAGAACGACTTTCTTTATATATTTCGAACTGAACCTTTGTTCACACAATTCCTACACATTTTATTGTTTTTCATCGTACCGTTCCATCCTACAACTTGTGTCTCTATAAGTTGTTCGAAAGGGCATTCACACGTGATAGAACCTAAGAAAAACAATAATTGACACATTTGGCCGGGCATCTCACGGTTTCAGCAACCATTGACAATCAGGCGCTCACGTTCCTCGAGCAACATCCTATTTGGAACGCAGTCAGCCGGCATAGAATTGGATCCTAATTAGCTCGTACATGTCTTGCAAGGGCAGTTGAAGATTGTCGCAAATGTTCTCTCCTGTTTCCACCGGCGGACACTTTGATAACCTTCACAGTTTTAATTTTCGGATATGCCATTGGCCATCCTGCCTCTCGAAGGAAATTGGAGAGCGTACTATGATGAACTAGCCACATACACGAGTGGAACATGAAGAAATAGCCACATACATGCCTACGTTAGGTAATACCAGTTCTAGGCTTTTGCGAAGCTGTTGGCGAGATTCGGCATGGTGTTGAATAATGACGACCGCACAATACAATAACAACAAGATGTAATATTAGAAGCTGCATCGGAAATGAGCTGCACATCCTGAGTACTCCGAGCTCATGCATCTATAGGCTACTATGGTCATAATGTCAATATGATATATATAACACGATTCACAATTAAATTCATGGCTCACAAGAGTCGAGAAGTTATCTGCCATGTAGATTTCAAACACTATTAACATAATTATGTAACTGAAATGAGGCGGGAGCCTCGCAATATCATGTTCAGTGAGACTTCGTAGTTTCAGTGAACAAAATATAATATGTTAATATGTTATGCTATGCTATCAATACTGAGATGCACCAAATATATGGAATTTCAATTGCAAGAGAAACTATTATGTTCATTCTGCATCTATTAATAACCAAATTATAAACAGCTAGCAATAACAATATTTATATATACGATCACAGCAACACCAAACCAGCGTGATCTTTAAGTGATTTTTCGACTAGCCCATATTTACTTATCTTTTTACTTCGTGGGTTCCAGACGCGTTGAATATAATCGTCTCCCAGTTGTTGGGTTGCAGTATCCCTCACTCACGATTGGTAAGTTATGCGCAAGTTCGCACGAGACAGTCAGGGGGCCTCAAGAGAGAATCAATCCGAAGATGTTTAGGGTTTCAAATTCCCACATGACAATATTTAACGAAACCTATTTATCTTCTGTACGCGAGTAGCACACGGACCAAGTTTAACCTCAACCTTACTGTCTGTTCCTGTGCATTAGCGCATCCAACGTTCCACCTCATATGTATAGCGAATCGGTGTCATCGAGGGGTTGCCGCGGTTCCACTCTAGTGAGCACAACATGTACGATTCATCTGAAAGTACTCACAGTCACAATGGGTATTGATTTGACTCGGCTTTCCAGTAATACATGGGGCATGGTTATGTCTAGGCGTTATCTCGGGGTATTTGCAAGAGTCCTGTTAGTTGACGGTAAGCAGTTACACTCATTACGATCACAATATTCCGACCCTCAAGATTCCGAGAATGTAGTCAGATCCTGTTGTTACCTGATCGCTGAGTAGGTTGGAGACGGAAAATGACGGTCGAAGGAGCAGGTCCCGATACATACACCTCGACCCCCTGCCTCCGGCCGCTCCCAACCCCAGAACCTCTCCCACACCCCACCCGCACGCTGTCTTGCCAATAACCACAATATAATACTTCCATTGCCTGGTACCCCACATGTTCTATCGTCAGCCGATTGGATGGTTTCTTTTACCCTACCTTATTTCCTGAGTTCCTCCTGATTGGTTGTCCTGATTCCTTAACATGTTATTAACATCGATCTGTACAATCAACCTGAAAAATGTATCCAGAATTATTATATTTCAATCTGTCAACTCCGACTGGGGACTCAATCATTCTACCATATTCGAATTTGATGACACGCAATACCAAGAAAAAAATCGAAAAAACAGAACGGAACAATCAGGTATGACGCTATGGGGTATGGATTATGGTGTTGCTCATCATTATACATGGAAGCAGACCTGAATTGTGTATAATTCAGTTATTATACTACAGTGTAGGTGGTGAGGCGAATATTGCACGTTCCCAGACTGACAGACGTCGGTGTGGACATATGCACAGTCGCTCCTTTCGCGCCTTGGGCGATGCGGCCATTACACTCAATTGCCCACACTGCCGCATGTAGGAATGAGGCAATTTCAAAATTATCCACCAATCATCTATAATTATGTGTCCATTCAAAGAAAATGAGAATTGAACATATTGTCATCGAGGACGCGAATTGCAAATGCTTCAATGTGGGTTTCCAGGACGGTTTTCTAGGACGAGTCTGAGATGGGTATCAGGGTAGTAATGGACAATATATACAGTGTAGGGGGTTGAACCACAGAGACACGCGGGCTATTATTCTGGACCTTGTTCGAGGGTTCGAAGGATTTATATCACTACCTGACAGGTGCTGCTCACATGTTTTTCAAATTCGTTCCAATGTGTTGAGTAAATCCAGCAGACAAGGCGTCAATGGCGTCAGTAGGCCTACATAACATTATCACGCAATTGTCACGGTTGAATTCAGTACAGTTTACATTCCACTAATGGGCATAGTTATATCGAGGTGAGCATTGATAATGGAAAATTATCAATTAGCCAATTGGTTCATGGAGCAAATATAATTATTATTCATGTTTTAGTGTTTTACATGTGATTGTTCGAATGTCGCTCCTGAATATTACTCTTACAACACTTGAAAGCAACGCAACGAATACTACGCCATGCGCAGGCACATAGGCCTACGATCCATCACAATTCTCAGTTGGTTTGTTAGAGTAAGTACCAACTCTGATTTGATATATATTGTTGTTTCAGGTTCGAGACGAGGACGTCACAAACCTCTTGACATGATTTTGACAACATCTCAGAAACCTTAAATATTCAATAAAACCGCAAAACATTCCCTATTTCATTAGATAATCATCGTTTGATTTTAACGCCTGCAGCTCAGCTTTTCCCGTGGTTTTCTCGGTAACTCTCACTGCGGAACATATCCTCCAGACATGATGACTATATCGATATCGACTCAACAAAGCAAGTTGTTGTTGCGTTGCTCCAACCAACTGCCTGTTGTTGGGGTTACTAACTATTTGTTGCAGAATAACGGACGGTCATGTAACTGGGTTTA
Source organism: Eupentacta quinquesemita (assembly GCA_032360705.1). Lineage (NCBI taxonomy): Eukaryota > Metazoa > Echinodermata > Holothuroidea > Dendrochirotida > Sclerodactylidae > Eupentacta > Eupentacta quinquesemita. The sequence goes on from JAUOBX010008353.1 coordinate 9,998, forward strand.
GCCAATCAGCATGAAGTATTCCATAAAAAGAACACAGAGGAGGGTTGCAGTATAGTATATTCCCCTCCGAACCTCGTCTAATCGTTGCGATATTCACTTCGGTGGGTCCAGGAAAATTGGTATTAGATGTGCACAAGGAAATGGCGCAATTTATGGATTTAGTACAGTTTACATCCCAGTAATGGGCATAGATTCATTGGAGTGAGCAATTATAAGAACAGACGAGAAAGCCCATTTGTACATGGAGCAACAACAATTTTTTTATTGTGCCTCACATTGTTTGAATGGTGCTATACGGATCGCTCTCGACTATTCCTCATTGAACACATTAAGAGCAGACAGCGAATACAACGTAGCACACACACACACACACACAAACACACACACACACACACACACGCACACATGGCATACTGACAAACGCCGCATTAACGGGTACCGGTCACGTACTCGTTAGTACGGAGGCCGATCAGCAACCCCGAAGGAGACCGCGGCGTGGCAGCAGGACGGGCGCCCAGCTGGGGTTGGCCACACAGTGAGCAGCGGAGCGTGACGTGCTAGCTCTTTATAAGCGACGCTCCCGGAAACCTACTGCTAAGTTTCGAGGTGACTGTGGAGCTGAAAGGGCAGCGGGGCCAAGCTCGCTGGTACGCGGTAAGGTAGTCGTGGTGCGTGTACATACACACACACACACACACACACGGACAACCAAACCTCTTGCAATATTGTGATAGCATCTCACTGACCTCAAATATTCAGTAAACACCGCAAAACAATCGATTCCTACTTCCTTAGGTAATCATCGTTTGCTAAATTTTGTTGATTTCTCGCTCACTCTCACTGCAGAGGAAAACCTATTATGGAATACACCCTCCAGAAATGAGGACTATATCGATCGACCATCATCAATTCTCAAATGTTGGTTCCTATTTCCAAGAGGATACGATAACTGCAAGAAATACATTTGTGTGATCACGTGTAAATATTCGTCCTAGGAAAAACAACTTGAACAAAATCGTTTCAAAATAAAGTGTGTCTCTATGAGCTGTGTCAAACTGAAGACCCAACACCGGTGTGACGTAGCAGTATTGGATAGGTTGGTGAGTAAATTAGCTGGATAAGGTTTAGAATATTCGAATCCAGTGCATACATGTTTAAATGGTTTGTACATGATCAACCAACAAGCACTAATGGCGTATGCCTATGTAGGAGTTTAGCAGGAACATTAGTGACATGTTCGTATTATGACGAATCATTTCTGTTTCCTCTTCAATCTGTCAGTTGCTACTGTCAGGACTGTGCACGATCGCTAATATTCCGCCATATAATAACGGTTAAAGCACATGACGAGAGAATAAGATGTGTGATGACCTACATGGGCTATTCCGAATCAGATCCCCGGAATAATTCGAACAAATGAAATCACTTGTCACATGTTTTGGCACGGTTTGGGCCATCTGTATCTGTTTAGCCAAAAACGAACTTTACGAGAGCCTGTTGGAGTGAAGCAAAACACAGCAGACGAAGAATAAAAAAATACATAGAAGGGAGTCACCTATGGCATGAGCAGTTTCATCCCCTCTGATGGCAGAAAGAAAAAACACCCCACGTCAATGAGAGCGTCTTCTTAGAATGCCTGGTTTGAAGTGCAACACGCTTGTTTTCAAGTAAGCATGACACTAGTCGTGAACTGTTACAGCATATACTCAGCATTCCTTGAACCCTGGTTTATAACTCTTCGGTGAAGATACACACACTGATACAATCATATTGACTATAAACGACGGAGCAATGATACCTAATTGGTCATACAATACAAATATTGATATGTTATGATTGAGGTAGGATATGCTGTAACATGAATGTTCTTCACCCTACATTATTGAGTGAGTAATCAGTTACTCGATAACTATCGATGAGCCTTTCCCCTGTCAGCAAATCTGATAGAGGATTATTGGGGTCGCTTGTGATCTAGTTACGCTATACATTTTAATGTCACACATTTTACGTACTACATGTAATAGCCCGCTGTTGTGAACAACACACTAGTGCTCATATCATACTTGAAGGAATTAGTGAAAAGAATGGAGGTTACGATAAGCTCGTCGAAAATTCAATGAAACGAATGTTACCTCATCATATTTGAGACTACCGATGAAATTTACTTCAATTTAAAAGAGAGGTTATTTGAAAACCACTTTGTTTATTATAACAAGTGTTAAGATCATTCATCCTCTAATTCCACCATCAGTTATTGTCTCCACCACTCGGAACGAATCTGGGGACTAAGCTGAGCAGCTGAGGGTGTCTATGAACAGTGAAACGTTGTACTCAGTAAATGGGAGCACTATATGTCAAAAAATCCTACTATTTGGACGAATGCAGCCTGCCAGTCGTAGGCATACAGTGCATGTGTGACGCGAGTATGCTGCCATTCCGTACTTAATAGGAAGGTGAGAGAATTTTGTTGCCACTTCGTAGTAACTTGACTATATATAAAGCTTGTGCCTATTTCAACTCTCATATAGCCGTTTCAGTTGGCAATGAGTCAGTTTGTAAACAAACGGGTGGTTTTGTTTGCTCTGTCACTAGTAACAGGCTATGTTCCTATTCAATATAGCCATAGGTAATTATGAGGTTTGTAGGTCTATGCTTCGACCTCACTTTCCATTTCTAACTTCTCCTTGTCGAAACATGCGGTTTATTTATAATGAGAACGTCTCTACATTCTGACTAGTCGGAACGCAGAGACGCAACAAGTGTCTTTAAAAGTTACGATTTTCCTACAGACAGTACAGGCCTATTTTTTGTTGACCTCCCTATATGTTCCGACTGGTTGGAACATGAAAATGTCAGAGCATGGAGACGTCTTCGACGCCTGTTTGAAAACGTCGATGTTCCGACTGGTACGTTTTTATAAAGAAGTCGAAACATCAGAAGGTCCTCTCCGAACATGGGGCGATCGGAATATAGTCATAGGGAGGTTGGAACATAGAAAGGTCTTTGCGACGCCTAATATTGCTCAACTGAAGAAACTTTTGTAAGTTTCTTCTGCCTGAATTCTAGATTATGATATCATCTGTTCTAGTTAAAAAATCGTTATTATTTTTGAAACAAGTTGAGTGCTCAAATGTGCTACATTGCACCAGTTTGCATCTAAGGCCATCCGAAAATGGTAAAATTTTCCAAATAGGAAGGTGCACATTTTTGCATATTTTCACTGAAAATAGATAATAATATAACATGTTCTTTGTAAAAAAGTCTTCATCATTCCCGGAACAAGTTGAGTGCTTAGATGTGCTACACTTCACCAGTGTGCATATGAGGCCATTCAAAAATTGTAAAAATTGTCGGAGCATTTGCACATACTCACCAAAAAGAAGATCATAATATCATCCGTAGTGGAATAACTGAAAAGTCATTACTACTTTCAAAACGAGTTCGGTGCTTAAATGTGCTACATTGCACCAGATTGCATCTAAGGCCATTTACAAAATTTCCCAGAGCGGCACATTCCCACCGAAAATTGGGACATGATGCCATCGGATCTTAGTAGAAAATCATCATCATTTCAAAAACGAGTTGGTCCTCGGATGTGCTATATTGCACCAATTTGCATCTAAGACCATTTAAAAATATTGTAATTTTCCCCAAATTAGGAGAGGCACATTTTCGCAGAGAATATATAATAATATCATCTGTTCTTGGTAAAAAAATCATCACTATTCGCGGAACCAGCTGAGTGCATAGATGTGCTCCATCGCAACAATTTACATCTAAGGTCATTCAAATTGCAAAAAAAATCCATGGGGAGGGGCACATTGACACATAAAATATATCACGATATAATCTTGTTGAGTCTTATGTCCGACCTCCTTCATGTACTATCGCTAGAACAGTTCACAGTGTATGTCGCACTATGAATTCTGGTAGTAAACACTGGAGTTTATCCAGAAAAAACTCGCACACCTACCTAACTGACTGACATTCAATTGTAACCATAATAATGGCTATTATTTAATATACGGTAAAATAATATCCGTTAACTATACGTCCTACTGTCCTCAGACACATCGCCGTACGTCAATAAGCCAGTAAATCTTGTCGGTCCCAAAATGGTTCCCACACCCCTCTGGAAATGTATGTATATACACCCCTGCACACACACACACACGAACGGAAACCTTTTTGCACGTACTTCGTCACTCGATCACTTGACACCCATAGTTACTCCACCATAGGGCACCCCTCAATATATGCTAGAGCGACCAGCATATATATACGACACAATTTCATATATATATATATACGACACAATTTCATATATATATATATATATATATATATAAAGGCATGAGGCAGGAACTGTATAACAACAATGCTACGTGGTGATAGGCTGGATCTCGAATGAGATACAAAATAGCAA
>JAUOBX010008464.1:0-14419 GCA_032360705.1 Eupentacta quinquesemita
ATTTTCGTTCAACCACGGTAACTGTATACAGCCGACCGACAAGACTTATGGCAACTAAACGACAACAACCTCCTGTAATTACCAAGTCCGTCGCGCCACAGCAGATTCCGGATACCAAGACCCGAACAGTCGCCACTGTGAGTACAGCCACCCTTGGTGAATGTGGGAATCGAACCCGGAATAAACCGGACCCAAAATGTGAACATTATTTTTCGACAAAGAAACATATTCTCTCTAAAAAAAACTTGCTGTGGTGAGTTGATATGTTACGCAGTCTATTTCGAAAATGAAGAACGCAGTGAGAACACTAGGAATGTTGAGTCCTTGAGCACAATGAAAACAATAAAATACATAAGGAAAGTTAATGTTGTTCAGGTGTGACGTCACAAATCATTGTGGAATCCGGTTTTCCATCAATTTTGGGGTAATAGTGGGGGATACTTCAAATGCCGATAACTCGACATAGGAATATCTGATCGAGACGGGGATTGGCCAATATATTAAGTTTTCCGTTCTCTACAAGGTCACTCATCATGTACTGCAGTATATCTTTTAGTCACCCCAAATTCGCCTCAGCTCCATCGATGGTGGACTGAGACGCCTGGACATTTTTCAATCAGGTACTAAGTAAGTGCGTGAGTGGGACTGTGTACTGTGTTAGCTTTGAAGATAACCATTTTGTCGCCATATGCCAGCCACCCGATGTACGCTCCCTTGCGCACAGGTCATGTTCATCCCCGCTAGATGAAACATACTTTCATTTGCAAGGCCACACCTACCAGTCTGATGACATTCCCTACCTTTACAGTTTATTTCTGTTAGGTCTGTATTCTTAGTCATTCCAATCAAAATAGTAGTTGGACATTAATTATATTTCTTTACATTATTGATATCCGAAGTTAAATATAACCTGATCGTCCTGCGACTGTCACCCATATCTGTAGTCCAACTGAATCGGTTGGCTGACCAGGGCGGTTAACGATATTTGCCAGTCTGAAGCTGTTTTGTGCTGAATTACACATTGGTATAGTTCATTTCACTCGTTACCCAGATAAAAACATGATAGTTGTTAGAATTTGGTGTCAATCTGATGGGAAAAAAGGTATAAATGAACGTGGATTCGCCTATATATTGAATTGAGGGTTCTGAAAATATTTGCTGACAACCTGACATGCTCCAACGGTCTCCCAATTATTTACTATGGTTAGTGTCTCAGTTGGAACCTATTAAAAATATTCTACGCGAAATCGATGAACGATTCGATGAAACACGTATGATATGATATGATATGAGATATATGTATATAACCTATATTTCCTATGAGATATGAGGAATGTTTCGTAAAAGTGCAAAAATATAAATTTACTTTAAAAATAGAGATCATATCCACTACCCAGAAGGCAAGTATGACAGATCTTACAACATCAAAACGCCAAAATTCGAAAATGCCGTCATATGTAAAATACAGATGGCATGAGACATGATTGCAACTTAGAGGACTGTTGACCAGTTGGCAGAGGCAAGTTGTGTAAGATGGTATGGTCATGTGCTGAGGAGGGAGGGTGATCATGTCCTATAAGGAAAGCCCTAGAGTTTCAGGTGACTGGAGCGAGGAAGCGAGGATGGCCAAAGATGACATGGAAGAGGCAGGTGCAGGAGGAGACGCGGAAAGATGGATTGAGGAAAGAGGATGCCTCAAATAGACTGAGATGGCGAGAGAGTGTGAAAGCTGTTGCTGATGGAGTAAGGCGACGCTGGTCACCTCCGTAATCGGAGACACAACCGGATCAAAACTGGAAGAAGAAGGAGAGGATGAGAGTCGTAAAACAACCAAATTATTAGAGTAGGCAAGTTTATCAATATATGTTTTGGTCTGCTTCATGAACGTATGGATATTATTGCATTTACGTATCGAAACTGGGAGATTGTTCCACAGGTGAGCAGCTGCTTTACTAAAGTTCCTCTCCTCGTTTCATTAGTGGTACAGGTCTTCGAGGTGATCAAGCTCATGTTGTTCTCCGATTGAAGAGATCTCATTGGCTTATAGAGGGTCACTAGTTTCTGGATTCATAGACAATGTCCTTCTTCTCAGTTGTTCAAAATGTGGGGTATAGAAGTGGTGAGTGGCCGCCTGTGTGCATTTACTAAATAATAATAATAATTCCCCACTATTTGATATTGCAGACACGCAAAGAATTGGTTGTTGTTGTTGATGATATTAGAATTCATCGTTATTGTTAGGTCACGTACTAAGGCATTAGTTGATGCCTGATTTCATCCCTTCAAGTCCCTCAGTGTGTTTTGTTGCAGTAGCTATGTTCATGCGGTATAGGTGAAATAGTGCACCCGGTGGTGATGCCATGATCCCCAGAGGTTGTTAGTCGGTTGTGAAGTGTGGCGTACTGGATCGGACCCATTCAGAAAACTCCCTATCGTGGCTCTTACTATGTCCAATAATAATAATAATAATAATGATAATAATATAGGTTACTCCTACTATGAAGCATTCGAACCTAAGGTAACACATTCCATGTTGAGTTGCATTTTCTCAACGATAAAAGAAAATACAATGGAGTTGAATGCTCAAAAGAGGCAATAAGTTTTTCCCCGTAGAGTAGTGTGATCGATGTGTTGACACGATGTCTCGTTATCATGTAACTCGAGAATTTTGTACATAGCCTACTCTGTGATACTTTACCGCCATTTTGTTTTTGTGAAAAGAAGTGCTGCATAGACAACGAGTGCAAATAAGAAGAGGGAGGAAAAAATGAAAAAAATGAATAAAATAATAATAATAATAATAATAATAATAATAATAATATTCATCATCATCATCATAATTATGATTATGATTATGATTATGATTATGATTATGATTATGATTATGATTATGATCATAATTATGTAGCTATCTCGAATAACAATGGATGAAAGATGTTCTGTAGGATGAAATATCCAGCCTATCCAGTCTAAGGCTTTATGTGCGTCCAAACAACCAATAGGCCTTAGAGACTATTCATGCAAAAGTAGCCTACTCCAAAACAATCGTGTAGACTAAACGCATGTCTCTGCGTGTCATCTATCATACGGTGATCAACATGCACAGGGCGATATTACATAAATTTTATTGATAACATCCTGCCTAAAGGCCGGGATTGCTCATATGAATTGTCTCATTAGGTGTAATTATCCGTTTCATCCCCTACTTGCTCGCCCATTCAGCATGCATCCGCAGATGTAAACAATACGTGATATGCGGCCGCTAAAACAAATTAATTGTACGATGATGTTATAACCTATATAGTCACTCCTTCGAAGTTCGAGCCCCTTTGAAGTTCGGACACGCTTAAAAAATGTGCACTCCACTGCAGCAATGAACACAAATAACCAATTAGACAGAATCTACAAATGAAATGATGTTATTCGTTATATCTGCTTTATAAAATTTTGCAAATTGTGGGGCAGATTGTGATTTTCGCTAATTCTTCTGTATTCTCGGAATAGGCTCGAATGATTTGTATAAGGTGACTGTCACAAATAACAGGCTTCTCCCCAAGTTGGGCAACAGTTTTGAAGTTAATTGAAGTATGGAGGGGAACTCCCCTATTTGTGGGCATATGATATGTGGCTATGATCGCATTGCAATGTTTGAATGATGCTTAACATTACTTCCAAATGAGGTAAAATGTCACGAATGACAGCTATCTACAGTACACAGAATCAGGCCCAAATGATAGAAGACAGGGATTTGAAGGAAATGAATTCTCTCATTTGAGGGTAATGGTGATTTTTTTTTAGCATTTTCGACAATATGGAAGGTGTGCAATTACTCTGACCACAAAATTGGGCGAACATTCTGAATAATGCATAATTTTTGGAAATCATGTCTTCTGTCACATCCTGTCTGGACGATTCTTTATTGCTTGGATTCATGGGGTACATGGGCTTGATGTAAACACTTCAACCGAGCTGGCGATGAGATAAGCTACTCTATGGATTACCCTCTTGTTATTGGCCACGGCTGAGCAGCTCAAGCAGTGTTACAACTTATAATGTTGTAGGCCTAATTGACGGATAATTGACGGATAATGTATCCCCAACCGTTAATGTAGTAACTTTTGACGGATAGGGTAGTAATTTTTTTAACCGATAATGAACTGTTACCTCCAAAACCGATAATCAGATAATGTAGTATAATCATTTTCAATTGATAAAGTATCACGTTCCAACCAATAATGTAGTAACATTCTCATCTATCATCAACTTACCTGATTCTCTGGATGATGTTTATTTACGAAGTGACACATCTGTACAGTGCCTTTAGGTTGTAAATAAGTACAAGTTATCCCGAATAATCGTCTTCTATGGCGTAAATACGGTGGCTGAGAAAGGTCTAGCCAAAAAAAAAAATCTCGAAATTACGACTTACTAAGTCGAAGTTCCGACTTACTAAAATACTATCTCGGTTGCCAACTAGAGTCTTTGGTAACAACACTCGTAATTCGAACCCGTGGTTTCTGGATTGAGTGTACCCGCGATCAAATTTACAACTCTTCGATATGACATGCTCTGATCCGCTAGTTTCTCTGTCAAATATTAGCAGTGTTCAAAAATGGTATTTCCATGCTGATCTGAGGTCAGGAAAGGCTCCAAACGGCGTTATCTGGATATGCATTTAGGACTGAGTATAAAATATATAGTCGGACATAATATGATCCAACTCGGCACGCCGGATCCAATGAGCTATACCTCGAGTTTATCCTTGCGTTATCGAGTTATGACAACTCAAAGAAGCTGGATTCTGAGTGACCATCACCTATATCTAAAAAAAAACTAAACGAGATATGGAGTTGAAATGTTATTATATGTGATCCCCCTTCAGAGGTACTCCATGTGTGCTAAGTTTCTAACAGATTGCGTGACGTCACACAAAATAGCGGCTATATGACATATGACCCCGAAACGCACAACTATAGCTTTGCAATGATGTAGCAGTGACCGAGGCCACAAAGAATAATGTAGGATTATCTGCTCCATCATATGTGTCAGTTTCAGCCTAATTGGACGTATATTTGAAATAGCGGGAGAATTACGTTTGCCGATTGAACTTATAAAAGTATCACTCAGTATGGACTCGGGCACGAGGCGGTTGTATATAGGTTTGTTCCAGGCCGATCCAGTTACCGTTCGCGGGTTAAACATCTGTCGTATGAGGCTACTACATGGGAGAATCATTTGATGAGGTGATGACAGACTTCTACAAAGATGTATAACCTAAACAGTTCAACAGTGCTGCATTACCGTGGTATGGAAGTGATAGAAAAGGCCTGAGGTACATCATCGGTTAAAGTGTTACTACATCATCAGTTAAGTTGATACATTATCGGTTAGATGTTACTACATTATCAGTTATGTTGATACATTAACTGGTAAATGTTACGGTACTACATCATCGGTCAAGTTGCTACATTATCGGTTAAGATGTTACTACATTATCAGTTGAAAAGTTACTACATTATTGGTTGGACGGTGATAAATTATCGGGTAAAAATATTTAACTACATTATCGGTTTTGGGAATGTTACATTATCGGTTCAAAAAGTTGCTACATTATCCGTCAAAAGTTATCGCATTACCAGTTGATGATACATTATTCGTAAACTACTATATATTATCAGTTGTAACAAGCTGTCTTCATGTCTCTCCGTTCGTCCGTACGTCCATACGTCCGTCATGTTCGTACATGCGATTGACACGAAACTTGGCCTATATGTCCGCTCTCGAAAATCTCGGATGAGTTCGGAAGTGGGCGTCGCCGCACTGCTCTGATGGCGGCCATCTTGGATTTTTTTATTGCAGATTTACGCGTTTCGGAACATGGCGATCGTTTTGAGAGCAACTTTCATTTCCGCATTATACGACTCCACCCGGCCGCTATTCCGATTTTTTGACGCAAATCATTCTATCGTTACGGAACGTGGCGATCGTTTTGAGACCGACTATAATTTTCGCATCGTACGACCCCACCCGGCGGCCATTTTTAAACCCATTCAGGCAATTCGGACCTACCACATATGGTATTTGGCCGCAGCTACCAAGACGTTTACGATTGCGCTTGTTTTTGTACACATATTAGGACGTGGGTACCATCCTACTTGTTACATAATTACGGCCTGGCAATACGGATTGGCGGCCTTGCTGTGATAGGTGTCGTTTACTGGGCTAAGAATACAACAATACATAACTGAGGCTCACTGTCTATACTCTACTTTTAGCATCAATCAAGGTTTATGTTAGGATGAGAATTGGAGTTAGGGGCTAGAGTTAGTGTCGCCAACCACAGTAGCTCTTCATCGGCTTTCAACATCTACGACAATGAGCACTGAAATTTCCCCGTTCTCTAACGCTAACCCCTGAACCAATCATCGATCCTAACAATTGGCAATCAATAATATACTAAACGAACATCCAATCAGGGAAGACTTTGTATCCAGTGCGCATCCACTGGTACGCCAGTCATTGTGAGTCAAGGCGGTTGCCGTAAAGCGATATCAGTCAGTGGTGTTTCCCATGCACCGCGTTCGGGTTCGATAAGCCTATGACACCGCACATATTCCCAGAAGTGACTCTGTTTGCAGCTGTGAAATGCGAGGTCTTAGCTTCCATATTCCACCGTGGTTCAGTTGCATATGTAATTATGGGTACTTGTTCTGGAAAATTTCCTAAATCAGTTGTAGATGATCCGCCCGACGCGGACGCAAGATAGCGATGGGACCTTCGGCACCATTGATCAGTCTGTCAGGGTGTCAATGCTGTTGTGTTTGCGATGGAGAGTGTTTCTCTCCAAATACGATCAAAACACTTTTGCCGATACTATTCGGATCGTGCATGTGAAACAAGCACGATCCCTGAATAGGTGAGATAACTGCCTGTACGGCTGTCATGCAAGAGGTCCATGTTGCACACCCTAGTTTTTACAATGCTCGTTTCTCGTGTTCAGGGATAGTATAGTTGTTGTACATTGACGTCAAACACTGATAGTCCTGGTGCGTGTCTATTTCCTCCCAAAAATACACAAATGTAGCGTCTCTGACGGTTGAACCAGATGCATTATAGATTGGAGCGTTGAACACGGTCCAGCCTAAACTTAAACCTTGATGAGAGGTCGGAGTTGGCCCAGTGGCATACCAAAAATACTGAACGGTCAAGCTCAACATCCTTAGGCTAACGATTGGCTTACCACCGTTCTCCTGTTTATAAAGCGCTCTCCAGCGCCGATGACATGTTCAGAGCGCTTTACAGTTGATACTCCGATCACCAGCAACACGCACGCTCTCTGACAATCCTAGAGGGTAAGTTGCTGTCATATGCACAGATTGTACTCAGTATCCTCACAGGTTCACAATAACACCTGGGCGGGATGAGGCAATGGAGACAAAGCGACTTGCCTATAAGAATGCATCGGTGAGGCCAGCCGGCCAGGGTTCGGACTCGCCACCTACTGATCACCAGTCCTAAGCTATACTGACTGAGCTAACCCGTTCTCATTGTTGAATGCCAGTGGGGAATGACTAGACAATTTTCTATCCGTCCTATTTCCTTACAGATTCGTCGATAGGCAGCTGATGCCAAAGTTTTCAATTTTATATTGACTGGTTGATCACAGAAGAAATAACCCCGAGGTAGCGCATCTCGTTAATAGTACCAGCCGCACCTGACTATAAAAATCCACTGTCGTATTTATTGCTGGTAACAGGGGATGAGAGGCATATTTAACGCGTAACCTAATAATACACCTCGTGTGTACAGTAGGGATGGTGTTAGTTGCCTCTAGGCGCATGTTAAATTGCCTTATATTTCTTTTGTAACCCACTGTTGTTGTAAATCCATCCGCTGAAACTGGATATCGAAGAAAGTATACCGGTATCTAATATATAGGCATTAAAGCAACGGGTGCTTGCTGGGATGCCAGTTTGCGTGCAGCCTATAATCACTACATTCCAGCAGTGAACAGACAGACTGATGTATTACACTCTAGAATTGAACACGCTTCAACAAATTATTGAATAATTCCTTAACATGTTCAGACGTAGGCGCAAGAGTGTTTTATATAAATTTGTTTGATCGCTAGACAAATTTCCAGAGTGTAGTTATTTGTATTTATCTTGTTGTCTTACAGTTACGTCGATATGCCGTAGATGCTGAAGTTTCCAATTGACTGGTTGATCACATGCAGCTAGAAACCTCTGAGAATGGCACTTATCGGTAATAGTACCAGCTGCAACTCAATATAAAAACCCACTGTCGTATTTAATGCTGGTAATAGGGGATGAGAGGCATATTTGACGCGTAACCTAATAATACGCCTCATGTGTACAGTGGAGATGGTGTTAGTTGCCTCTAGGCGCGTGTTAAATTGGCTTATATTTCTCATAATGGTCGCTGCTGTTGTGAATTCATCTGCTGAAACCGGATACTGAAGGAAGTATACCAGTATCTATGTAGGTATTAGAGCAATTAATGCGGGCTGGGATGGCAGTGTATGCGCAACCTATCCCCTAGTCTGAGATTCGCATCGTCGTCGTCTCGGATAAAACCGTATCGCTCTTCAACCTTATATTTCAACTCTTTTCATGAACAGCATGACCCACGCAGCACAGGACAGATAGACGTGTATGGAAAGCCGTGGTAGCATATATTCGATCAATGCTACCTTAAAATATAATATATGGTAGCATTTATTCGATTTAATGGTACCATATATTCGATATAAAGTAGTCTACAAGGACAGTCCACTCATCGCGCGGCCTCGGTTCAGAGGGTCCACTACACACGGCTGGTCTAATACCAGTGCGGGCGAGGCGCCCAGAATAATGCCGGGAATTGACTCTCCCGCCAACAGTGTCAAACGTGCCCGTGAGTTGCAGTGGCGTGATCATTCCTCGACTAGCGGGTGGAGGAAGAGGACTTGGAAAAACACTGACCAGCTATGTGAATACAAACTTGTCATGTTATTGCCCAACGATATTTAGATCACATTGACCACACTGTAGAACCCGATGCATCTGGGATAACTTGAGAAAGAATAAGGTAACTGGCTACCTGGACACTCTAGTTCTTCTAGTTGTTTGAAAATTTCCAGGTAGCAAGTTGCCCCAATTGTTTTGAAGTTATCCCAATGCATTGGGTTTTACAGTGCAGCTATGTGGAGGGTTAACGTTATCGCCAGGTATTGTTCATATATTACCGGCTCAATTGAGACGGATTGAGTTTGCGCTCGAGCAGTTTTATAATCGTTATTGCTGCAGTACTGCTATGCCGGTACTGCTAGTTATCTTTAATTATTAATACAGATGCACCACTGTGAGACAAAGACAGAGTATACGACACTAGAGGGTCGCTGTTCACATGGTTGAAGGGTTTACAATGAACCGTGATCATTTAATTACCGAGAATACCCTCACACAAAAACAGCAAGCGGTCATGAGCGCCAAGCGAGCTCTCCGGAAGCTAATTTGATTGCGATACAATTTATCACAGGTTTACTGCTAATTAAAAGACAAACAGGGCGGACAATTTGTAATAGGAGAGAACCGCCGTAGCCTGTTGAAACGGACAATCCTCGATGGGCATGAAATGATGTGTCGTAGATATACATTTGATCGTTATGCTAGCATGCTGGCTATATATGCGGCGAAACAAATGTTGTAGAAGTGAATGCTTCTTTTTGGAGCTTTATCGGAAAACATGCCAGTTTTCCCGAGACCCCGTGTGTAACGCCAGTGGCACTGCGAAGTATTCAGACAAATGTATGGCGAGTTTAGAGCGACACGTCAGGCGTTCGAGAAACCTTATATCATCAATTGCAGGACATATAGTGTTCAAATACAGTGAACCACATTATGCGTGCTGTAGTTTGGGGGCAAGATTGCCAGGCAGACGATTTAACCCATACAGGATCCAGCAAGGGTGCTGGCATATGGACTGTTGAATACCTCCACTGCCGGACACGAAATAAATTGATGCCTTAGTTTGTGCCATGGCGTGTGAGGATGATTCGCGTGCAGACTGTCACCATGCTGATTTTGCGTGATTTGGTCTGGGGCATGATTGCCAGCCGACCCAGGATCCATCAAGGGTGCTGCATGGCCTAAGTAGGCTACTGCAGAGGACCTTCACCTGTTCACTCAGCATCACTGGACACGAAATAAGTTGATGCCCTAAACTATGCCACAGCGTGTGAGATGATGCGTGTATACTGTACCGAGGGTTGCCTTAGTTTGTGCCATGGCGTTTGAGGATGATTTTGCGTGCAGACGGCATCATACCATGCCGATTGTTTATCACTTCAGTACTGGTGTCAAGGGTACACTCAGCCTGGGCGACCTCAATCCCACAATCTGCAGATTGCATGCATGGCGTCCCAACGGATAGTTAGCCTACGTTTGCACTTTCAACAGGCGATACACTCACAAACTGCAGCATGGAGCGACTGCTCATTCTCACTCTGATATCAGTGATAAGAGCCTATGCAGAATGAGCGGCTTTGTTACGCCCATGGAACAGTGTTCAGGGATTGAACACTGTTTTGATATCCCTCTGGAATCTCGTTCAAAATTGGACACGGTGTCAAAAGTAGTGTAACATATATAATCAGTGAACATGTTTATAACATGTCTATTGAAGTAGCTACAGTAAGATGGTAGTATCCAAATGCGCGAGTGCATTACGTCAAGGCTACATAGGAACGACCTAATCATGTCAGTTTACTGTTCCTAAAGGACACCACAAGGATTGTCATGAAGCTCATATTATCATAGAGAATTGGAAACTACAATGTTAGGTCTAAACTATATCGCTGTACGCTGATCTGTTGCTGAGTTATTGACCTCCAACATTAATACCATTACATTGATTGTGCGATGACATGTGACCCCGCTTTTGTGTAACTCGGACAATTTCTTATGTATTTCATTGTTTTGGTTCACGGTACATACATCAACATTCCAATACCCTTCCCTTACAAATGTGACCACTGGCCCTACAATCTCACCAAACGAGAGTTCTTAATTATTGTGTTCCATTGTACAAGAATGACAACAATTACTATGGCATGCTGGGATGCTCTTTGTATCGCGCAATCATCATGGCTCAAACGTGAGATCATGAAAATCTCTGTGGAGTGCTTTAAACAAGACATATGGGCTATATAGAAAAAACATTACCACGAAGATATACATCGTTGATTTCAGTGTTTTATTTCAAACTATCGATACATTAGAATGCTGAGGCCGATGTGGACTGTTAGCCTATACTGATACGGAGGTTCCCCTGTAAAGGCTCAGACTGTACAGGTATAGTTAGTTACTCTGGGGTTAATCAACGGTCGAGCGTGATTTATTCACTGGATAATGCACGACCGGGGTTAATTCAAGCGATGCACGAGGGCGAAGCCCGAGTACATCCAGCGATAGAATTAACCCTCGAGGAGTGCATTATCATGTGGATGAAACACGTTCATTCATACAATGCGAATTTTGTTTTGAATAATGCAACCACGATTTCATATTCTACCATATTTATGTCAAAATATGTACCCAGGGCAACATGGCAAACGGTATACATGTTCGACAAAAATTAGGAACAATAATACACGCGTCTTCTAATGATCATCGGGAAGTATAGACGCGCACTTTGCGCGTGGCCTACGCGAGTAAACGACTGCTCCAATCAAAACGCGTGCATTGTGCGGTATACGCATAGAGTATAATAGTAGGACTAGAGGGCGGACTCTTAGGAACGCGCGCGTCGGGTGAGGAGCCTACACGACACACAAACATGTATGGCCACTTGACGGTTATCTGTTGCGCTGTTTTGTACATGATCCCGTATCATCGGAAACCACGCGTATCATGCAATCATCGAGCACGCACTTATAGCAACAGACGCGAGTATCCTATATAGGCTACGATGGTTGTGACAACATGGGAAAATCGCTGCGTGTGCGTCGTGGAAAGTGTTGTGCGCGTGAGACCAAATGATACTGGGCGTACGTGGTAAACCGCGCGTCCGAGAACGCAATCCCACGCGGTCGCGACGGCCGCCATTTTACAACAGGGCAAATGTCACTTTTGCCCTGTTTTAAAATGGCGGTAATGTAAATGTGTACATAGCTTAGGCCTCCATGCAATCACGCGCTTCTCGGAAGTGCGTACTCTAGTAGGTATATAATACTCTATGGTGCGATTTGACTGTTCACATTTCGTACGCGTTCTGCGTCCAGTCTGATCGTCTGAACGCGACCAGCTGCCTGTTATTGCAAGAATCACGGATGGCCACGTGAACGCGATCAGCCAATAAAAATCCAGTATTTGAGTTAATGGATACCTGGGAGTTGTAGAACTCATGATTACAGATGGTCACAATAGGCCTATTTCAGTTGTTTGCTTCCATATTTCATGAGTTCTCGTGGAGATTGAAATCACATACAACGAGGCCCCACCGTTCTGTATTACTATTTATACTGATATTTTCTGTGGAAATCAATTGTGAATAAAGCTATCACGTTATCCCCAGTCATTGACAGACAAAGTGAATAATTCATTGAATTATTATTCATATCGAACGTTTGGTGATGCGATGTTGTACATTTTATGCGTTTTAGGTGTTATACGCCACTAATTGATTTATTTACAGTTGTGTTCCAAATCCACGATTACGATGTGTTGTATTTCCATACAAACACTTCATGGCGTACCTTAAAAATGTGTTGAGTGTGTATTATTTAGTCATGAATCGGATTCTCAATTATTCCTGTATTTCGACAACCTAGATGTCTCAACCTGTTATAACGGAAGATCATTATATAGATACGCGGCGTATTATTTTTTACTCAACGCATTAGACTCAAGCGATATATTGTTATCTCATCGGAAGATATATTATAGTCAGTTCGCCATTTCACCCATATTCACTTCTGTTAGTCGCCATAGCAACGTTTCCTATTGTAACACTGGAGGGGTACCCTATGGCGGGGTACCCATGGATGTCAAGGGATTCAATAAAGACGTACGTGCAAAAAGGTTTCCGTATGTTTGTGCATGCCGCGTGTGTGTGTTTTTGTGTCCGCCGGATTTTTAGTGGTTTCCCAGATATCTCACAAACTCGATCAAATTTCACACAATAGTAAATGGTCACTAAATACATGTTTCTCATAAATTTTGGGAAAAAGGGGAAATTCCGAGAAATGCAAAGTTTTTAGAGGAATTCCCTGATTTTGGGGCGAATTGTGTGATTTTGGCTAATTTGTTGACATTTTTCATGATATTCAAGAATTTCAAGGCTCAAATGATTTCAAACTCTGCGACAAAGTGAAGAACATGAACGACAGTTTTCCCTCGATCCGGGGCAGAAATTGTGGGAAAATGCCTAATTAGGATTCTCTGATTTTGGGGGAAATTGCGAATTTGGCTAATTTCTCACAATTTTCCATGATATATTTATGAATTGCAAGGCTCAGAAGATTTTGAATTCCCCAACAAGGTGAAAATGAATATTACAGATTTGACTTCGATCTGGAGCGACAATTTCGGAAAATGTAGACTTCAGAGGGAAATTTCCTGATTTGGGGGGAAATTGTGAATTTGGCTAGTTTTTTTTTCTCCATGATATTTAAGAATTGAACAAATAATACATTTTCCCATCCGGCGCGGCAATTGAGAAAAATGCAGAATTTGGGGAGAAATTCCCTGATTTGGGGAAAAATTGTGAATTATTCGGCGATTTTTTCGCTATTTATCATGATATTCAAGAATTGCAAGGTTCAAACGATTTCGAGCTTTGCAACAAGGTGGCAACTTTTTCACGATGTTTAAAAATTGCAATTATGCTGGAAGGATTTGAATCAAACCTAGCAACAAGGTCAGTAGCCACAAATTACAGGTTCACTTGAGAACTGTGCTAAGAATTTGGGAAAAAGTGGGAATAAGTTGCTATGGTGATGATGCATTGTGAGCTACTGACTCAGAATATTTCCACCACACATCCATGATACCTTTATCAGTTTCCTGCCTTGAATGTCTTTCACAAGTTCAGGCAAAGTCATTACTGTAAATTATTCAATTGGGGCGTGCGCTATATACAGTGATCGTGGGTTTCAAAACATAAACCCCTTCATATTGGTACTTCTTACCACAAGTTGTAACCAAAGTGAATACCTATATATTTGAGCTGATAGTATACCAAGGGGTGATCATCAGTTTCCCGATGGTTTTATGTTTTAGGCTGTATGGAGATTACCATATATTTTCGGAGTGTAAAAACGGAAAACGCGATGTTCTACCATATTCCGTTACAGAGTTAGTGTTTATAAAGTTGTTTGCCATTCACATCGCGCAATAGAACACCATCTCATCACGTA
>JAUOBX010008575.1:0-14415 GCA_032360705.1 Eupentacta quinquesemita
AATCGCCCATTCCCAACTCGAGATATTCACCCAGCTCCTATTTATCGGAGAGCTATCCGATTTATCGTCCGATTTTTTCGTTTGCGATATGACGTCACCTTAGAATGGAGCTGGTGAAGGGCCTTCAGGCTAAGGAAAGGTATTTAGGTGTTGTATCAGCCAAATGAACCTCATTACCACATTTCTTGGTAATCGGCCTAAAATTAGGAAATCGTGTAGCTATCCGATAAACAAATCGTTATAATGTGATCGGTCCTTTAAAGTGGGGATATACTTACATCACCACGTGTCCCATTTGTACAAGCATCCTCAGGATAGGGGGAAGAGGGGGTGCGGGAACATGCTAAGCTTCCTTAGTTTGTGAAGAGAGTCATAGACATAATTAGTCCTATGTGCATATGTATGGAATAGCTCACACACCTCATACAAGTTGAGATCAGTTTTCACTCACTCTCCGAACGGGAGAATTGTGTGGGTACTTATCATAATAGATGTTAAAACACTGAATGATGTTGTGTGAAAGTCAAATGTAACATAATTATGTGTACTTAAGTGGTCAACAGATATCCAAACTGTTATTTATAGTTGACGCGCACTGGATACGAGGTCTTTTCTGAATAAGCATTCATTTTGAGCATATGTTTAGGGATTAAGGTTAGCGTTATCTGATAGGGGAATTCTGCATTACAGTTCACACCGTCTCGTAATTTTCTCCCACACCCACCCCTCCATCCCCTCTCCTGGGCATTTCTAGTTGAAGGAATAGGATAGTGACCTTTCAATTCTATAGTTCCAGCGCCGAAATGAATACCTCAAGTTTCTATTACCTATAAAATTAAATCATGGCCTATATTTTTTGAGACTGCAACCTTTGTCCGTTGGCATTGTCCCCAAAGAGAGTCGATAACGAATAGTCATTAATCAATCTCTCTGTTAATATAATATGTTGGTTAATAGCATGTCCTGTTTTACTGTGTAGTCCTTTCCATAAAACTCGCTCAAACAGCAAACCATCCATATCGCCTTTCCCATGAAACTCGGCTGATCTCGCGCGCAAAATTCCCTGTTACAGTGACTCTCACTCAGCTCGGACCTGACTTTGTCGCTATATTGTGGTAGATCAAATGCAGCTAAATCAATGCTAACTACTAGTCGAGTCGGGTAGGGGTAGATAGAAGATACGCCCTCTCCATTTTCCCACTCATATAGGATTTGGAATGGACGGTAATATGTTATAGTCATAGTAGAGCTACCTGACTATAAAAAAATTAAAAAAAATAATACAACGATCAGACGATCCGGACTGCACGTGTGTATTGATCTCCAAATAATTTCTTAGGAAATTCTATAACATATCTATAGAATCATAAATTCTTTGAAAATTATGTAGCCTAGGCTCATAAATAAATGAAATTAGTCATTTGTTATCGACATTTTCTCCCAATTCCCAGTAAAATGGGTCATCTACCTGTTCAATACAAAACATTTTTCATTTGCAATATCAGTGGTTTAGTCTTACCAAGTTCACACACAAGCTGTGCCAGACTGGGCTAAGCTCACATGTGCACACATTTACATATAGGCCATCATGTTGAGCTAAAGCTTACACATGCAGTCCAAAGACTTTATACCTAATAATCAATCATAGATTGAAAATGAACATATTACATACCCATAGTTTCTATCGAAAAACATCAAACTATAAATTATTTCTGAATTTATACTCAAATATGCTAACGATGCCTGAATAATATACCATTTTTGGTTGAGAAGTCTTCAGGCAGCCTAACTGCCATGCTGCATTTGGCATTTGACATTTAAATTTGTGAAGATTTCCAAACCTTATGTCAGACTATATGTAATGATAGAAATCTCACTGAAAAACATTCAGATTAATAAGTGGACAAGTAACATAATTCGAATGATGTACAACGAGGTACAATCTTGCGAATTTGCCTGCAAGTTTCATCATTATTCAAGTCCTATAGATGGGACCATGAATGGTTTTAGGTTCGATGAAAACATCGTCCATTTCATGGATAACCAAATGATAACCCTCAGAATATTTATATAGAACCTCTATAGAACATTATAAATTAATGTAACAAGAATGCTCTATAGAGTTCTGAAGAAATGACCCCATAGATATCTATAAAGTGACTATTAATTACAATATTTATTATCTTCTATAGAAAATGTTCTCATAAAAGTCCATGGAAACTATGATTTATATAGAAAACTATGGGCGCAATCTATGGAAAGTGACCTCATTCTATAGAATTATATAAAACTCTATAGACACGTCTATGAATTTCTATAGAACATTTTTGTAAATGTTGTTCCCTGAGGGATACAAGTTGTCTATGTTGCTGTACACCAAAAATCATTCCCAGCCCAACGATTCTTGTACGTCGAGAGGGATACGGTACTGGAAAGAGAGCAGGTTGGGGTTAGTCAGCTCACGGCTGTATATCCCGATGTAGGGTTATCCAATAAGGCAATCCTCAGTGCACACTCTCTTGTAAATAGTGCATTGATATGTTCATTTGCTTGCCCCTCCCCACTGCCTTTACGTAATGGAATGTAAGGGTTTAACAATACCTACTGGAAGAAGAACTCTATCCTTCTCAACCGCCAATAAATAGATACCAATAAAATGTAAAATCTATCAAGCTGCTATGATGAACTTTGAAGTCTAGTTTCAGCGCCAGATCTATGGACGTTATGGAAAAGTATTGCAGCGCCGAGAGACGTGATGAAATGTAAGGGTTTTACAAGACCTATAGAAGAAGAACTACATCCTTCTCAGTATTAATGAATAAATACCTACAAAATATAAGTAACCGATAAAACTCAAGGGCCCATACTGTAAACTTGTTTCGTTTGCACTGTCCCCAACGTGTTGATACCAACGAATGATAACAACCCACTCCACTAGGTAGTATACTCTGTTTGTTACTCGGTTTCTGTCCTCGTAAAGTAAGCCCTCCTCTGAACGTTTCCGATCAACTCTTCATCTTTCAAGAAGTATGGACTCCACACTCGGACTGAATACTCTAAGTGAGGTTTAACTAATTGCTTAAACAACCTGACCACAATGTCCTTGTCAAGAAACCTAAAATGACGTTTTACCAAGCCAATAATCCAATTACTTTTCCTCGCAGCCTCAGCACACTGCTTGGAAGGCTTCAAAGATGATTCCAAATCAACGCCGAGATCTTATTCAGAAATAACTTGCTGAATACTTTGGCCATTCAGCTCAAAGGAAACGTTGCGGTTGTGATAACCAACATGCATAGCATTGCACTTATCATAATTGGAAAACATTTGCCAATCGGAAGACCATTTGGAGATTGAATCTAGGTTCCTTCAAACAATTGCCACATCATCAGTCGAGACGACCTCTCGATACAACGTTGTATCATCCGCATTTTTTCAACTGAGTGCACAGAATCTTCGAGATCGTTGATATAAGCCAGAAAGAGTAATGGCCCAAGAACCGATCCTCGTGAAACACCACTAGTGACCCTTTGCCAAGTAGACGGACGTCCATTAATAGCAGCTCGTTGTCCTCTATTATTAGGGCCACCCACGAATTCACTCAAGGACATTGCCCACGATGCCACGACTCTCCAACTTGAGCAAGAGACGCCTATGAGGAGCCTTATCTAAAGCTTTCTGGAAATCTAGGAAAATTGTATCCTCAGCATTACCGTTGTCAACCGCACGAGTAGCATCTTCCATAAATTCCAAAAAAATGGCAAACAAGAGCGACTTTTCCTCAATCCATGCAGAGAATCCTGAATCGGACTATACTCATTGAATTAATCAACCATATGATCCCGAATGAATGATTTCCTTACCTTACAGACCAAACTAGTTAAACTCACAGGCCTGTAACTACAAGGAAGAGGTCGGTTTCCTTTCTTGAAAATAGGAGACACGTTTGCTCTATTCCAATCATCCGGAACAACACCTTCTTGCGTAGTTGTATTGAAAATAATAGCTAATGGAACAGACAACGGGTCGGCAAAAGACTTCAGAAGAAATGGGTAAACTCCGTCCAGGCCAGAAGCTTTACTACTATTCAGCTTCACCAGCTTCTCTTTTATCAAATCAGCCGTACACACCATATCTCCAAAATTATTAGAAGACACACTAACAACGAGGTCATCAAAATTGTCCAAGCTCTTTCAAAAATAATTGTTAAGTACCTGAGACATGTCCCAACCATCGCTGATTGTTTTACCTGAATCAGAATCTAACAATGGACCAACACTGTCCTTGACCTTCTGTTTCCCCCTAACATAAGAGAAAAACGCTGGAGGATTTTCTCCAATATTAGAAGCAATTTGAACAAGGAACCAGAGGAACGATAGAGACGCCATTAATGTCGCTTGTGTTTAACGGCCAGGAAGACTTCACGGCCAGGACAACTTCATCCAGAAAAGCTTCCCATGAGTCGACAGCACTCAAACCATCTAGAACATTGGGCCAGTTGATTTCTTTCAGAAAATGAGAAATGCCATTGAAATTGGCCTTCGTAAAAGAACAGGACACATCGAAAGCTAACACCAAGCTTACCTATACTCTCAACATTATCCACGGCATCTGGATCGCTACTCAAAACCAAATCTAGAATATTTTGTCTCCGGTAGGAACATGAACATGCTGAGACATGAAACAGTCCTGTGTGACATTGAAAAAAATCAGAACCATGACTACCACTATAAGCATCCGACCAAGAAATATCTGGATAATTGAAATCACCTATAATGATTGTACTCTTGCCAGAAACTTTGAATAACATATCAACAAGAAGAGTATTGTTTCTGTCAGAGCTGTTGGGAGAACGATAGACACAGTCCATCGCCGACCTCTTCCTCGCTACCATCACTGGCACCCGCAGTTGGCGGAGCCACCGAGTCTAACCCAGGCCAAACTGCCGCCCCTCTACCGGCCTACCCGACATACCACCTGTACCACCTTTTCTACCGCCAACGTACTGAATCTATTCGTAGTTTGAGCTGTACCAGGATCACCAACTTCCCCGGAAGTTCTAGTAGCAACAACACCCCCCCGAACTTCCTCCCACTTCCACTCCCCCCCCCCCCCCCCCCTCAGTCTCGCTCCTAATTCAGCTAATCTAATACACTTCTTACATATGTACCCGAAACAATCAGCCTTGGTGTTCTCAAAGCTCACCCCCTTAAAACTGATTCCAGACTTGGGATACTCGACCCACATCTCACACCCCTGACAGACAAGAAGCTTATCTTTATCAAGAAGCTAACTAAAACACACACTCGACAAGGCCTACGCCTATCCCAGACATGCCGAATCAAAAGGAAAATTGCACACAATACAGAGTTATACAAGACCACAACGATGTGGTGTGATTCCTTGCCTTATTTTTTACTAAGTTTGTTGTCTAGTCGTAATATGTGTGATGTGTGCTACAGAGTTTTTGTGTAATGACAGTTGACAGTGAGGATCATCTCATTTTCGTATTAGTTAATGCATAAAACCATTCCAGCCTTGGGATACTGGCCATGTCCGTAATGTTCAACCTTCACACCATGCAGGATGTCTCTGCACGTTTCGTGCACTATAGTTATCGTGTTTACAGATCCTTTTCCTCTGTTGACTCCGAAACATCAGGGATAATTTACTCCATATGACCAACCTACATACCAAGTGTGGAGTCCATGCACCTTCTCGTTCACTAGTTATCATGTTTACAAGGTTTCTTAGGCTTTGACCTCTGTTGACCCAAATGACCTTGGACCGAAGTTGGAAACTATAGATATCATGTTCTCTATATGGCCAACATACATATTAACTATGAAATCACTGCACCTTCTCTTCACTAGTGATATCATGTTTACGAGGTTTTTAGACTTTGACCTCTATTGACCCCAGATGACCTAGGACTAAAAGCCACTACAAACCAATTAATCATCTAGCCCCTTGTTACATCAGTGACCTCATTTCTCCTGCTCGCCAGGTTACTTCTGTCACACTCCGTTCTTCCGCCCATGCTCACCTGCAGTTGGCACGTGGGCCATTAACTAAGACTCGCTATGGAGATCGCGCGTTCTCCGTCGCGGCTCCAGGTCTATGGAACGAACTTCCGTTTCATATTCGGGAATCTACCTCTGTTGCTGTTTTCAATGGGCAGCTGAAAACTCATCTTTTTTCTATGAAACTTATTGCTTTTGCTTGTAAAGCGCTAAGAAACTTTGTAATAAGCGCTATATATATGTAATTTATTGTTATTATTATTAATAACTATAGAGATCATGTTCCCCATATTGCCAACCTACAAACCAAGTATGAAGTCACTGCACCTCTTCGTTAACTAGTTATCGTGTTTACAAGGTTTTTAGACTTTGACCTCAGTTGACCCCAGATGACCTTGACCTAGCCCTAAAAACAGAAGGGTTTACCCCACCATAATTGCAACCAGCATACCTAATATGAACGTATTTGATGATTTCGTTCTCCAGTTATCGTGTTCACAACGAAGTGTCACATACATACACACACATCACACACACACAATCATAAAGGGAATACAATAGGTCCGCGGAGTGGGCAGAAGAACAGACCACACGCGACAGTGCACAAATACACACGTGCTCAACCTATAACGAACAGCACACAGGGGAAATTCTAGGCTAGGCTAAAGAGGCTACACACTAGGGTACGGTAGGCTGACCGTTGGCCTAGCTGGGAAAATATAGAATGGCCTGAAACTAGCTAAAATAAGAATAACTCACGACACAAACGACTCCAAACGACACAGGAAAGCACCAGCAAACATGAATCATAAACAGACCAATACTAACAGAAATGAAAATTATAGCTGGTGCGTTTTGTCGACATAAGCGGAATAATAAACTACATGACCCTTATTGTTTTTTGGTTCGGTCCAAGGTCATCTGACAAGGGACATTGATATCGAAAATGGAGAGGAAATTGGCAGCAGCCCAACACAACATGGAAAGAAGCATCCTGAATATCACCCACAAGGACAGGAAAAAAATTAATGGATCAGGGAGCAAATCCAGGTACAATATATTTTATGGGTTATTAAGAAGAAGGAGTGGGACTGGGCCGACCACATCAGCCAGAGACAATCGTTGGAGCTCTAAAATTACACACTGCACACCATATGGGAAGACACGGAACAGAGGACGCCAAAGGAAGCGATGGAGGGATGACTCTCCTATCATCTCAGTGGGAGTCATTCACACATTGAACTTGTTTGCATATCGTCAGGCATCATTCAATACATCTTCAACATTTAAGTTTTCACCAACTGCTAGCTCGTATAATGAATTCATTTACAGTTCCGAATGAACACCATAACAATGAGCTAACTGCATTATCAAACAAACACCATTAATCTTCATACCTTCTCACATTGTATCATCTTTTAGATTCTATATTCTTGAATGATAGCTATTAGGGTAAATCAAATCATACTCAAAAGGGTCAGCGATTTGGTATTGTTGAATTATTGGCATGATTGTCACACTTTGGTAACCCGGTATAACATATTTGAATATATTTGTTCTTTCTGTGAAATCCTTCAATTTCAAATTATTAACATTATGAGTCAACTCAGTCGATTAGCGCCTCTTTATGTTAACTGTAAAGCTCCACCCTGGAGATTCGCCACTGCCCACTCATGTATTTGTATTGTGGGGCTCTAGGGGAATGTCCATCAGTTCGGATGACCACAGTTGAGTGTGAATGTGGAAGGGGCTGGGGGCGGGGGCGATTAGGGAACTGTTTGATAAGAACAATTGTAAGGTCCCCGTT
Organism: Eupentacta quinquesemita; assembly: GCA_032360705.1. Classification (NCBI taxonomy): domain Eukaryota; kingdom Metazoa; phylum Echinodermata; class Holothuroidea; order Dendrochirotida; family Sclerodactylidae; genus Eupentacta; species Eupentacta quinquesemita. The sequence goes on from JAUOBX010008575.1 coordinate 7,831, forward strand.
CAGTATAGTGAAAGAGTTTCGAATAGGACTGATCAACAGGCAAGTAGAGCCCAGGCAAAGCCTCCATAGTAGTGCTCAGCGTTGATGTGACAAAATATTCAACACTATCATGGGCAGCGACAACAGTGGGTGGGGGTTGTGTGCGATAGGAACATGTCCTCCCCAGTGTTCATGTGGGGGGACATATTATCAACTTTTCTGAGGATCGTTTAAAAAAAACTACATTCGAAGGCACTGTCCATATATTATAATAAGATTGCCTAAATAGTAGTACTTTATTGTATTGAGAAGGGCAATGGTCAAGCAATGTGTGCTTCGCCCCTTATATTCCTAATTACTCTGTTATATTGGCTGTATCAACAGGAACAACAGGAAGGCTGAGAATGAGAACATTAGGAGGGCGTCCTGACATAAAGTAGTTAACAGTATATGTTTATTGATATACCGTTACATGTTTCAAATTACATCTAAGACCAACTGAAAACTCAAAGCAAACTCCTACAATGTTGCGGGACCACTTCTGATCTAACACCAGGAAAAAATATAAATTATTTCAAAAACGGAGTCGGTGTTTAGGTGCACTAATTTGTATCGGATCACATCTAAGGCCACCTGGGAATGAAAAATCTCTCCCCCTTTCTTTTCATCAGATGGACCACTCCCATCTTGAAAATTCCTGGATATGTTGCTGCCTCATTCTGATTTCCCAAGGTCTAAAAATCTCGTGGTAAACACGATATCACTAGTGGACAGAAAAGTGCAGCAACTCCATAGTTGGTATGTAGGTTATGGAGTACATGACGGGATTGTTTTGGGTCCTATCCGAGGTCGTCCGTAGTCAACAGAGGTCTGAAAACCTTGTAAACATTACTAGTGAATGGAAGGGACACTCCATATTTGGTATGTAGGAATTGGCCAACTTGGCCATATGCAGTACATTAAAGAGACATTGAGTCTGGTCCAAGGTCATATGGGCTCCATTGAGGTCATATTCTTGAAACAATCCCAAACAGGACAACTAGTCAGCAAAAAGGTACAAATATTTCACGTTTAAGCATTCATATATATGCAGTACAAGATCACGATTGTTTTCAGTCTGGTCTGATGCAAGTGGTGATAATCTTCCCTGTGTTGCAAGGGAAAAGGTAGCAATATGATGTTCAGTGATTTCTTGTCAAAATGTTTTCAATGAAAGCTGAGAACTAACAGGAAGTTTCTGTGCAGGCAACAAAATATCAATGTTCAGTATAAGAACTCTATTATTAGTGTTAGTATATTTTTACATAAAGTTGGCTATATGTGTACTTTTTACTTTTACTTGAACTTGGTAACCCTTACTTAAACAAAGAAAAAGGTTTGTATTCTCCCAGGAGTTCTACTTAACATTTATGGAGTTAATATACTGCTAGTAGGCCTACTCGTGAGAGTGCGACTGTCATGTGTATATCCCCGCATTATCTATATGAATAGTTACCACTGATACTTAGAAAAATTGCATAAATCATGTCGATTTGAGCTCTGATGACCCTGAAACGACCTTCATATTGTTCTGGATCAACTACATAGTTCACAACCACCAAGTTTCCGACGTTGAAATTCGACAAAGTTAGGAAAATCGCATAAATTAGGCTAACCAAGTTTGGAAATGGCCGTCAAGTTTTTCGGGACCAACTACAGTATAGTCCACACCCACCAAGTTACCTATACATCGAACGACTTCGATAATTCTGCATGAAACTTGCAGTCATGTAACAACCCTCACTTTCGAACCCAACCGATATTTTTACTAGGGCGGACGGTCATCACTTTGTACCGAGTTTCAAATCAATCGGATAAAATGATAGAGAATTATTGCGCTGTCCCCTAAATTTCTCTCAAAACCATAAAACCACATATTATACGCTTCATGCGTCGCGGAGGTATAATTAATAACATAACATATTATACACATACGGTACCTAAGAGGCTAACACCTCAAACTAAATGTACTATACCCAGCGTGTGTTGTTTTTGGAAGCGTTTTCGATGTGTTTATAACAGTGTGTAACGTTCCTTGTCATGATCAGCTTAGTGGGCGAAAGTTACGGAACATGAATAGGTATGGGCTGGGAGATTCACCCCTCGTCTTCTAGGATATAGTCCCGGCCCCAAAGGGCGCAAGCCTCGGTCTCAGAGGCTGTGACCTCAGCCCCAGAGGGTGCAGTCTTGGCCTCAGCCGGATAAATCGATTGGTGACACTTTATTTTTTTTGGGGGGGGGGGGTGATTATGTAAAGTGCATGATTCATTTTAGGATTACCATAAAATGTAGGTTATGATTATGCGGTATATCTACTCACTTTGTTACTATTGTCGTTGGTAGAGTGCACAAGGATTACAGCAGGACCCTCAGGGCTCGGGAGACAGCGATACTAGAATCAATGGTCAGTAACAGGATTGGTAAGTTGATGATCCAAAATAGAGAGTGTCGGTTATTAGTTGAGAGTAGCGAGTTATCGTAACGTGGTTCACAGAGATGATTAGCTGTCGAAGATATTGAATATCCAGGAAAGGAAAGATAGTAACACTAAATATATTTGCTGTAATCAGAGAAGGCTGTTGAACGATGTGGACTGATGGTACGCTAACAAGCGAATGATTTCCCGGTGGCGTGATTCGGCGATATAAGGTGAGTAAACAATCAATACGACCGTTGTGAGTAATATATCTGCACCACAGTCGTTACCAAAGGTTATACTGAGGGTATATTGACGCGGGAACAGGGTCACGTGGTATGGAGTACCTATGGGGTGTTCAACAAGTTTTGGCACTAATCCAGGAAATCCATACATATGGGCAACATTCAAATTACGGCTGATTCGTGGAGGTTACCTTTTTAATTATGATCATTATCTGACGCATGGGGTGAAGGGGGAAGGAAATTGTCAAAGGGATCTGGGGAAGGATCATGGAAGGGGCACTCAATCCACCAGGCCTATGTAAATTGACCTTATCAAGATGAATCTCACACTCAAATGTCTGACCACTCCACTATGTACCATGGGTGAATGATTGGCACAGAATACTCACGCTGAACTATCCATCTATAGACCGATAGTCTTCTCCGCTTCCTCTTGCTAACAAGTGGCAAACATTTTAGTTCACTCACCGGACACGGGTACCGATGAAGCATTGCTTGTAGGAGTAGGGGAGAGTGAGAGGAGGATTTATGTGTTTAGGGGTTTGGTTTTTAGATTCTTAGTTAGTCAAGTTCGTTTTGTGCCTACAATACTTACTGATAGAGGCCTACGCCTATAATACTAGTTTACAGGGAATTGTCCACTACTCTAATCAAACAAGCCCTCACGGGTTTCTAGACCACTTTCTTTCACTGGTATAGCCTACTCATTCTTTCTATCAATATGTAGGCCTATCATTGTTATTTATGTTGTCAAAAGTGAGTGAGTGGTGTTAACACTACAGGTCAGTGGCGTCACCAGGATTTTCAAAATGGCGGGGGGGGGGGGGGCCCCCAGGTAAAGAAGCTTTTTCTGAGGGGGCACCAGAGCGTACAAGATATATTTTCGGTTTCCAAACTCTCCAGATGGCAGCAGATGGCTCCTATGACTGTTTCCAGCTAGGTATTTGGTATATAGGTATTCAGTTGTGATACATGGGTTTCATGGCTGCAATTGTATTTAGCTGAAGAAATTATTCATATTTTTCGATTTGTTTTCATATTTCTTCAATTAATTCACTTTTATTGAATATGTGTCTCATAGTTCTGTCAATACAACTCTGCTCGCCCGTCAAAAGGTTTGCCAACATCATATTCCTTCGGACCCTTATTTCGCCTTTTCACTCTTAACTTTGGGTAAGTTCCATTCTCGTCAAAATGTCCTAAAACCCCAATCTTTGCCTACCCATGTAATCGAATGCCCATGTTACATGCTGTTCATTACTCGTAGGCTAATTTCAGGAGAGAGATTTTGCACATCATATGAAACTTGGCAAGGAATGAATAAATCGGTTACGCTGCGTGCACATGTCCACGAGAGCCTACGTGCATGTAATGTATATATGCCTATGGTGCCAAAGAAAATTGAACTGCATTCCGACCGGTTGCATAACTAGCAATACGCGCGCAGCGCGCGGAAAAATATACATATTCCGAGCATTCCACAAACAATTCGGGTAATATGTTCCAATTTTTTCCAATTCCGTGACCAATTGTGTACATGTGTACCCGACTTTGCATCACAAACTATTTATGGGCATGCAGTCGACTCGTCCCCAACTCGCAATACCTTTCTGCATATATGGATGCATTATATATCCGATCAAGCGACCAATAACCTAGGCCTTGTTTATTTCAGACGAAAATGCTAACAGCACCAAAATATAATCATTATACCTGTCATGTAGCCTGCATAAAACATATATGTGATTCGACTTGGGCGTAATATATATATTAAGCATCCAGACAAGCAAAAGTGTCAATGGTTTGCCCGAGAATAAAAACAATAATAGGGGCCTACAACGATTAGCATATGTTTATGTGATTAATTGAAATGGAGAATGGGCATTACCGTCAGTGCACGTCGCGAAGCGAAAATTGCTTGTACATTATCGACCAATGAATGGAACTGATGGGGAATTGATCATCGTTGCTGCTTCCTTTTATATGACGAATACAATTATATGGATTTGACCATCGCATATTGTGACTACGGTACATTTTTTCAAAATCTCAAATCTCATTTGGGAGGGGGCACAAGGTGAGCCCCCCCCCCCACTTGGTGACGCCACTGCTATAGGTCTATGCAGTTTAGGACAGGTAAGCCGTCCTTTCCTAATAACGATGACGCAGTGTTTTGGGAAATCGAAGAAAACGGGACCTCATTGAAAAATATCATGCTTAGCTGAACTTCTCTTTCCCTCTCTCTCTTTGACCTTTTAAAATGGGCTTTCTATTGTCACACTGTCGCACCCCTAAAATATCTACATTAAACCAGACTCGTTGGGAGATCGATTCCATAGCTATTTGTCAAATAGTTCGAGGTGTCGATTTCGTGGACACGAGCCACTGAACCCTTTGTCCAATTCTGCCAACAGGTTCAGCAATCTAGATGTAGGTGTTCCAATCTCACTGGAGTGCGACGAACCATACCTGTTTATTTGATGAAGCGCGTTTACTGGGTGTTTGTTATAACATTATCGAGGTGTCTACTGCACTAGTTCAACTGGTTTCTCACCTCTATTTGTCGAATTTAACTATCTTGGTTTAAGTAGCGACCTATATTTTCGATTGTATGATACTGGGCGGCGTTTGCCACGTTTGACTAACCTTTCCAGTTGGTGAGCACTGCATACAATGTCTACTCGGATTATGTACTCACATATAGCCATCTTGAGAATTTCGCACGCGATCCCAACGAGTGAGCTGACATTTTTTTGGACCGTTCTGTGTTCAGGTGTTATTGCGCAATCAATGCGGGATTGCAATCGGTGCTTTACAATAGCGGTCGCCGATCAGGAAGAAAACTTCCAAATAAGTTCCCAGCAGCTGGAATTATGTTACAGTATTTCTGAGCTGAACATCTATGCCACGCGAGGTCCAGTCGTGCAATATGCTTTGAAATTACGGGGGTTTCTTTCGGGTCAGTTGAAAAAAGTCTCGTCAGTCGGCTATACGCAGTTACCGTGGTTGGACTTCAAAAGAAGCTCTACTCCACCAGGATCTGAGGAAGTGGTCAGATCCTGAGGTTCATTGGTCGTCCTCCGGATGGAGATGTTAAATGAGGGTCCCAGTTGCATGTTGAGATTGGTCACACCCCTGTTAGGATATCATCTGAGCGCTAGACAAACAGAGAAGGCGAGTTATCACCAATACTTATCCACGATCAACACAGCCGGGGAAGCCTCCAGTGTATTTTCTAACACGTATCTCTAACAAATAAAACAAAATCGTCGTGTAATCATGGAAAGTAGATGCAATGCAACTGGCCATATGATTATCCAACTAGGCTCTATCGAAGAGTAGCATTTTCTGACTCTACAAGGCACTTTTTCTATACTCTCATTTATTTCCATTCGTTTCGTTTCGTTTCGCTTATTTACCACAATTACTACAACAATATTCATACATGTACAGTAAATAATAACATTAGCATAATAACGCATGCGAATAATATGGACAATCACATGAATGAATGTGTCATATAAGTCATTATAAGTATAATACTGTTTGCCACTTCCACTTTTAAAACTACATGTCTCTACCTCTAGTGCTTACATAAATGTATGGATAAAATCGTTCAGATTGGTAATTTCGTTTCCCGCTTGCACAGAAAAATATAACATTTTGGATAATATAATATCAGGTGATATCATATTAATAGTGGAGATTCCTGTTTCCGTTCAAGAATACTATAGGCTACTACTATCATGGGTAATCAGCTTATATAAAGCTTCGAGGGAAACGCTGCAGATTCAGTCTATTTCTCGCAGAGAGTAATGAGGAAGTCACTCAGAGAGCGTTGTGTTGCCGAAAAGTGCATGTTATGACCTTCATTACTGGTCTTGGCAAGTTTCTCTCAGTAACTGT
>JAUOBX010008796.1:0-14414 GCA_032360705.1 Eupentacta quinquesemita
CCTCATGTAGCAAAGGAGAAGCGTAACATAGTAATATCGAGTGTCAACGTCGGGAATGGAACAAGGAGCTTATGAGGTGCAGGATAATGTGATATGAGACCCCTAGGCAACTCTCCATCGTAAGGTCATAATACCTTTGTATACTTATATAACATATAACATTTAGGTTTCATAAAGTCGCTTGGAAAATTCTTTGTTTTAGGATGTAAGACAACGTTTTTGAGAAGAACAGAACATTTCGGATAACAAACTCCTAGGTCTGTAACCGTGAAAATATTCTTCAGTTGTGAATATTCATCAGGTGATTTCCTGATATAGTGAGCAAACAATGGTTCCAACTAACACCGGTATGCTTTGATGTGCGTGCTTTCATAATATTTTAACATATTTGAACCGAGGGACCGCTGTCTCTGCAGCCTGATTGAGAAAACAGACTTGAACTCGCACATACACCATTTCAAATTGCATTCATAGCCGACTTATAGGGCCCATGTTCTGGAGTCGTGCCCGGCTGAGCAAAGGCCTGTTTGCGGGAGACACATGAACAGTTGTTGCTTCATTTGGATGTTCGTCATGGAATTGATAGGTGCGAAAAATATGGTAGCATTTGTCCTTGTGTTGGAAAATTGCAAATAATGAAGGCAGGATTTGTTGTTAGAAGTTATTACTCACCATACCAATGTACAGGGAAACCGTCAGCCTAATTGTTTGATCTAAGTGCAAATACGAACTAGCGGCTATAGGACTATGAGGACCGACCGTAGCGCGAATTCCTATAGGTGCAGTGCAGCGCATACAGTTTTGAAATGCATACAGTCAGTCATCCACACACGGTATACCGATATTGCAGACCTCAAGTCCTCCAGACACACATATTTGTCATTATGTACATTTACTACATTATAATGTTATGTGACGTAAAATGGGACTGATGCGACTGACGTTGGAATGACCTCTATGCAAATCAGGTTATTCAGGACCAACTTCAGCCCACATTCAACAAGTTCAATTCGAATCCAACGAAATTGCATGGTTGACCCCTGGTGACCTCAACTAAAATGACTCTCATGGTTTGGTATGTCCGCATAGAACCGGCCACATAGAGGGCAGCAGTCATGCAGCAACGCCCACTCGCCGCCGCCGTCTGAACCCACAACACCATAATAGCCAAATATATAGACAAATGTACTACCGGCGTCTACCGCTGTTTAATTTTCCCCCTGTGAATACTTACAGTGATCAGTGATGCGCTTTGCAAGGCCAATTAGCTGAAGTTCATTTTACTTTTTTGGGTGATTATAACTCATGACAATTTTTTCTTAAACCATGTTTTTTTTATTCTGAACACTTAGTAGGTGTAACTTGTGGGAACTGGGAAGGGCCCAGTCCTGTCCGAGTCCTTCACTGATTTTTTGCAAGCAAATTCCTCGGTTATTTCAATCATAACGATAAAAAAGTATTGTATCGAACATGCTAACAGTCCTAAGATAACAGCAATGATTCATTCAACTTCTTGACAGAGCCTATCCGTGTTTTTTATTAGCTTGAGCCATGTGAGGCCATACACACTCGTCCGCAAAACCTAATGGTGTACATTTGGGAGTTTGTATAAGGACTCGACTCGGGACTCGGACCTAAGGACAGTCGGTCTTGACTCGGACTCGGAGCTGAGGACTCGTTCTCGGATGCTAGAGACTTGGTCTCGGACACGGACTAGGATTGGCCGGACTCGACTCCATCACTGGTAACGAACCTACCGCGCAAGTTAATTCTCCTCTCTTCTAATTCAGAAACAGAAAATGTGGCAATTGTTCCAACTTTCTCTCCCGTCAAATTTGACCAAGTTCGCACAAGTTTCATTACATCTCAGCTTCACAAATTAGCTATGCTGTGGAATTGTAATTACGAGGGCCATGTGTGGAAAGGAGCGACGTGCTACTATCTGAAACGGAGCAGTGTCACCGTTGGCGTGGGACAAACAGAATTGTGTGATAAAATGCATCTCGGATAACATGAAATGGGTTTGCGAGCCATAAAACCGGTTAGTTGCTTGAAATCGGTTAACGTACGTATTCCTAGGTCTGTAACTAAAAATATTCTTTAACTGTGATCAAACAATGGTTTCAACTATCATGATACCGGTATGCTTTAATGTGTCATGTGTGTGCTTGTATCATAATTGACTGAACCTCGGGAAGATGAAATACCACTGCGCGAAATTTCTAGCTTTCGATAACTAAAACTATTTTATTACAAATTATGTTCTGTTCGTCTTACGAATTGTAGAAAATCACCACATGTCAGCCGTGTCTATAGCCTACTTTCGTCCACCACAGTTTTCAATCTGAACTGACACACTTCATTCGGGTACTAGTTGGGACATTTTGCGTACTAGTTTCAACTGGATATTTGCATGTACTGATAACTGAACTATATACTGTTCAGATATATATATGAGCCTGTATGAACCAAGAGACAGCTGTCTCTGCAGTCTGAGTGAGGAAGCAGACCTGAACGTGCTGATGCACCATTGCGCGCAAATTGTGCATTCATAGTCGACTTATAGGGCCCATGTTCCTGAGTCGTGCTCGGCTAAGCAAAGGCCTAAACACTTGTTTGCGGGAGACACATGAACAATCAGTGTTGCTCCATTTGGATGTTAGTCGTGGAATTAGGAGGCAGGAATTGTTGTCAGAAGTAAGTTGTTTACCATACCAACATAGGGAAAATGACAGCCTAATTGTTTATGATTATGAGGGCCGACAGTACGCGCGAATGTTCTAGCGGAATTGCATAGGTTACAGCGGAGTGGACGACAAATTTGTGTGGCCTTCAATTCTCGGAGATCATGCAAAACAATCGGCCAGATTTCCCGTGATGCCGGGGAAGGGGGCGACTGGGTGGAGAGACACTCCGTTTGGGGGGTCCCCCCTCCTCCACACGCTTCTGTAGTCACACCGTCCCACAACCCCATCCACTGGCACCGCCCCTGCTTTCCCCGTTCTCCACTCCCCTGGCCTCCTCTTTTTTTTCTCACTTCCTCATTTTTTTTTATCGATGAGGGAGGGGGCCATGGCCACTGGGCCCCCCTGCACACGCCCATGCCGCATAATGAGCAAATACTTCTTTTGATTTTGGGGTTGCAGAAACTGAAACTGCAGCATAATAACTTACTGAATAATGCCAGTTTCGGCGTTTCATACAGTAGGACTTCGTTCCGGTCGCTTACGATTCGACATTTCACACTCTTCGAGGCGGGAGTGGATGACATAATACTAAGTTGACAATCTTGCCGAATAGGTCCATCGTGTTTCCATGCCAATACGCAATTCTTGATCGATATCTAGTTTACCTGATTACTAATTAGCGGAATCCCATTTTTGAACGAAAGTCAGCAGACGATATGTTAGTACCACGGTATATATATTGAAGAGGAATAGCTCCCTCAAATTTTAGGAATGGCCGTACTTCAGTAGTACCATGTCGTCTGCTTTCGCCGGCTACCTCTGTAGTAGTATAATCTCATGTGCTAGTGAGGATATTTACACAGAGAAGACAACTTGTACATTTATTACACCCCGTATACCCATGCTACCTCCCCTTTTCATTGAGCGCTCAGCGAAGAGACAACATATATACCATATTTTGAGTCGTTCGTTTGACCTGACAAGGCCAAGGGGTTGAGCCCCCACCCTCTCACCTCCTGTGTGGGAAGTGGAAGGATGACACCTTACCAAATGTGATAAGATCGATATCCATTTGGTAGGAAGGACATTCAGTCGCATCATCATACGAATGACTGGCTGGTATCATGTGAACTTCGCTGCGCAAGCTTTGAAATAAGCCGTTGCGCACGTCTCGACCCAAATCAGAGGTATGAGAGGCGTATTAGCTCAGTCGGTAGAGAACCGATCGATGCGAGTTCGAACCCCAACGAAGTCGGTGAGGCTCTCACGCAGTGTAGTTGAACAACGCATACATCTGTCTCGATAGTCCTACAATACCCGCGTGTCAGAGGGGTACCCTGTGATATGGCTTATATAGGAAGTACCCAACTGAATTGCGTGGAAGGCCCACAGTTCCGGTGGCGTCAGGAGAGAACAGAAACGGTTGAGAACTGCGGGATTGACAAGTCACTAATGACCAGGGGTAATATATCTGAAGCCCATTGTACACAGCTTTGTTATTATACGATCGGGCTGAAGGTCATCAGAGATCAACATAGATGAGTTGCCCTGTTTTCTATGGTTTATTTGCCAGACACGGGTATCGAACCGATACAACGCCAGCAAGAGTGCATACCAGTGGCGTAGTCAGGAAAGGACTTCTTTAGTGTGGGGGGACTGGGGGGGGGAAGGGCGGGGAGAGGCTGAATCATTTTCTGTGGGTGGGGGTGGGCGACGCGTTACTATCCAAGCGGAGCGCCACCAGAGGTTGACGCGGAGCTTACAAGACAATTTTGACAGAACAGATGATTTCAAAGTTGTCTGAAAAGCCTTCATAGCTAAAATATTTTTTGTCGTCATCGAGTGATTCCGGGAAGGATCTGTGGGTGAAACCAAGTGTGGTCGTCGCTGAATAATACAACCAAATAAGGTCGTGTAAACGAACGACCCCTGCGCGCGGAGGGCACGAAATTTTCACTCTCCTAGCTGAGGCCCCCGGAAAGAATAGGGCTCCAAATAGAAGATGTCGGCAAATGTTCAGATCTTTACCTCAAATTTGGCTCATTCATTGTACAAGTTTCAGCTCCACAAATACGCTATTCCTCTGCTGTTGTAATTAGGCGGGGGACATGTGAAAAGGGAATGGCTCTATTCGGCATTTGTGCACTTTCTACTGGCGAGGTCTACCCGATGTTCCCGGAATTCGATGTTCGCGGGGTCCGATGTTCCCGGTTCCGTATTAGTTTCAATGGACCCTGAATTTACAGGGTTCGATGTTTCCGAGGTTCGATGTTCCCGAGGTTCGACGCACCCGAGTTTCGATGTTCGCGGAGTTCGATGTTCCCCATTCCGAATTGACAAGGTTCGATGTTCCCAAGGTTCGATGTTCGATGCTTTTTTTCGAGCAGTTGGGTCATTTTGCGTACTAGTTTCTACCTGCTTATCATTACTTGGCCTATACTATCCTGCTAAAAAGATTGAGTCCTGCGATCGGCCGAGGTGTGATCTGATGACCGAGTTGTACAGATTGAAGAAAAGACAGTCGATAATAACGCTCATAAAACTTCTGCAACGATGCGCAATCGGAACCATGTCCTGATAGGTTTGGAATTGTTTCTCCAGCTGGTGTGTTTCATCAAATTTCTGTCACGGGAACTATAGTTCCAGATGAAAACCGAATACCGAGGTATGAACCAAGGGACTGCGGTTTCTGCAGTCCGGGTCAGAGATAAGATGTGCCCTTGTGTAGACAGCAATGCGCGCGTATTATATTGAATTTGACGTTCATGAAAGCTGGTCAGTATTATCATGACTGATGTCACATATGGGGTGTTCAAGCATTTGTGGTCAACGGTCATCTTGGGTAAATTTCAGACATTCGGTTGAGAATTGTGAAATGCTTTCAGTTTAGGTTGGTCAGTATTATGCTCAGCGACCAATGCTACAGGGGATAAGAGACCGACACACAATGGTGCATTATCACATCATATGATACTAGTTCACTGCATATTTAATATTTGTTCGGTTTGAGCTACTGAACCATTGGTTCTCTAGTTATGAGGTTTACATGTGTCCTATCGTTCCTTTATTGTCCGAACATTGATGTAAATAGGGCCGCTCCGTGAAAATATTTTATTCTCGATAGAGGTTGAAGTAGCCATCCAGGAGGAAGGTGTAGCTGAATCTTGATGTTCTTGGGGAGGGTACCTGGACTTGGTTGCCTGACCTGTTGTAGGAGAAACATGGTAATAAAGTGGGATCTCTTGTCACGCAATGCCCCACTCCGCATAAATACTCACACGTTCCGAACAGTTTCTCGGACACGGATACATCAGACTGGTTACTGGTACGTATGCTTCACCTAACGCCTATGTAAATAATATGATGGATGACTTGTCCACTTTGAACTTTGAACGGTTTCCCAGAATATGGTAAACACAAGCGTTAAGGATCTCATTTCATATCGCCTTCTCAAGAGCACTTCATCGAAGTTTGTTTTCGAGAAACTTGTTTCAACTCTTTTCATCCACTACATCATTAATCCTGATAGGGTAACGTAACGAGTGCCTGCACGGGGGTTAGTAGTAATGTAAAATATACAGAGCACGAGCGCAATACGAAAGGACAAGGGCGAAACCAATTTAGTTGGCACCCATCCTCGAAATAAGAATTTCTCCCGATGTCCTACAAATTTGTATCTTGTTGTCGTTCATATTCTCCTCAGCTCCAGAATATACTCCCGCTGTGGCCTGGAATGCGAACGACAGCAACGCTTCAACATTGAGTTTTAACTGGGAAGCTCCGCCCTGTCAACAATTAAACGGGGTTTTCCGATGTTATGAATGGAGAGTGGACGATAGAAGTCCATGGGAGTGTGAACCAAACGAAGGGTCCCCCTTCATAATCCTTCGAGGCCTAGAACCTTGCACTGCACACCAACTGTGGGTACGAGTCACCAACGGCGCCGGTTACGGGGAAGTCGGGAGTCAAACGGCTATGACAAGAGCAGAAAGTATGTATGTGTGTAGGAAATTATATATCGTGCTCATATAGCGCTTTTGCACGTCGATGACATGACTTTACAGATATTACTCCCGTAACAGGAACTTCAGGAAGGGAAAGTTGGTGTTAATGGGCGCATATTGTACCCTAGTTCCCACTAACATTTGGACGGTACAAGGCAATAGATATGGAGCGCCTCATTCAAGAACGCACCAAAAACAGCCATCCGGGACCTGGAGTGGCCACCTTCTAATAATCAATTTCGTGCTCTTGCTTCACCGACTGGGCTAATCCCATCTCCCTGTATTCATGTATGCATAGGCCCGTAAGCGTTCATTACGCAATTTATATGTTGCCAGACACGATGGGATAGTGTCCCTTATCAGCGGTGAAATGTTGAAGCTTTACCCGACTTTCGTTGGTCGATAGTATACCAAAAATTAGCGCTTCGCGCGCACTGACGATAATCCCCATTCTCTATTTCAATCAATCACATAGGCATATGCTAATCGTCATAAGCCGCTATTCTCGTTTTTAGTTTCGGGCAAACCATTGACACTTATGTATGTCTAGATGTTTGAGATGCTCAAGTCGAGTCACATATATATTTGTTCTTAGGCAGGATACATGACATAATTATATTTTGGTGCTGTTGGCATTTTCGTCTGGAATAAACAGAGCCTAGGTTATTGTTCGCTTGACCGGATATGTAATGCATCCATATATGCAGGAAGGTGTTGCGAGTTGGGGACGGGCCGACTGCATGCCCATGAATAGTTTGTGATGGAAAGTCCGGTACACATCCAGGCTACAATTGGTCACGGAAATGAAAACGAATGAAAACATTACCCGAATTGTTTGTGGAATGCTCGGAATATGTATATTTTTTCGCGCGCTGCGCGCGCATTGCTACCTTTGACACCAGACGAAATGCAGGTCCATTATCGACGGCACCAAGCCTATATACATTGCAAGTACTCTCGTGGGAATGTGCACGCAGCGTAACTTATTTATTTATTAAATATCAAGTTTCAAATGATGTGCAAAATCTCCCTCCTGGTATAGCCTACGAGTAACGAAATGTACACCATGTGTATGGGCATTTGAATACATGAGTAGGGAAAGACTGGGATTGTCGGAAAAATAATGGCACTCAGTCGAAGTTCAAAGTGAAAAGGCAAGATATTCGGGTGAGGGACCGGAAAATATGATGTTGGCAAATCTTTCTTGACAGGCGAGCAGAGGTTTATCGACAGAAATATAAGGCACATATTCAACAAAAGTTAATTAATCCAAAAAAATATGGGAAAAAATCGAAGAATATTATCAATAATTTCTTCAGCTAAATACATTTGCAGTCATGAAACCCACGCATCACAACCGAATATCTATAGCTGAAAATGGTCTCTAGGAGCCATCTGCTGCCACTTGGGGGGAATTGAAAACCAAACATTTCTCTTGTTCGCTCCGCGCCGACTCATGGCGGCGCTCCGCTTAGATGGTATTCTGGTGCCTGCTCAGAGAAAGCTTGTGCCCCCCCCGTGCCCCCCAGTTCGAAAATACTGGTGACGCCACTGGGTATACTTAGAAAATTCACCGCTGGCGGCGGCGACTGGCAGACTGGGCGCCGGATCCAGGGAGAACGGTACTCAAGGAAGAATCATATCATCTTGTTCGTGGAGAAGTAAATGAAATCGAAAAGGCTAGCTTTCCCCCAACACATAGTTATCGTTCGCAGTTAAAAGGAAACTACAACATATCGACTGCTGACAGACCTACGTGATAATTCACAATCATATCGCAATAACCGGTAAAGTAGATGAACCCGCATATAGTCAACTCGTTAGACGGCGGACCTGTGGGTAGGCGAAGCCGCGAACGATTCAACCGCACACTTTGAAGTGCATGGAATCAGTGAAAGGGATGCTGCTATTCTCACAGGCGTCTTTAGCGCTTTACCACTCTACCCGCTCCCATCCTCTCATTCGCTCAAATCCCTACTCTTCGCCTTGACTGTATGATTGTGTAGGTTACTAAATCGGAGAAAAATGTGTTACATGAGATTTATTATTCATTGAAACGAAACATTTTAAACAGTTTGGGATTCAACTGTTGGTTTCCTTCCCTTATCAAACTGAGGATGCTATGATTTTTGTGTCGTTGCCTGCGTGCATACCGCTCTTCCATGGTACAATAGGAATATGAATAGAATATATACAGGTAGAAGTAGCCAACACGGACAATAACTTCGCCACTGGTGCCTACTCTACGCTCGAGCATGCCCACGGTTTCTTTAGTACACTGACCGGTTTTACCTTTGCTCTTCATGGGACTACTAATGATGATCAACGGCGAAACACTACGCAACAACACTATGGCCTCCTTGACGATATGCGCTTCGACACTATATGTACCTTCGACACTATGGCCTCGCTGACAATATGCGCTGTCAACACTATAGTTGGG
Organism: Eupentacta quinquesemita; assembly: GCA_032360705.1. NCBI lineage: Eukaryota > Metazoa > Echinodermata > Holothuroidea > Dendrochirotida > Sclerodactylidae > Eupentacta > Eupentacta quinquesemita. The sequence continues at coordinate 9,135 of JAUOBX010008796.1, forward strand.
GGCGTTGTCGTCAAACGATGTTACTGCTAGATGCTAGATGCTAGATCGCGATGCCCCCTCCCTGACATTATGGCCTCGTTGACAATATGCACCGTCGACACTACGCGCCTAAGGCACTATGGCTTCGTTGACACTACGCGCATCGACAATACGCCCCTTCCCCGACACTATGGCCTCGCTGACAACATGCGCCGTCAACACAACGCGCTGAAGACGTTATGGCCTCTCTGACAATATGCGCATCGACACTACGCCCCCTCCCCCGACACTAGGGTCTCTCTGACACTATGCGCCGTCGACACTACGCGCGTCAGACACTATGGCCTTGGGCCGTCGACACTATGCACCTCGTTCAATGAAACATATATCACGTGATTTATTTGAATCGCAGCATTCTAAATCTAAATTATTATCCATATAGTACTCAGGGTTAGCCTAGCATGGGTAACGATACATTGCCTTCTTACCAGGGGAAATTGTTAACCAAAGTCTAAGATTGATGTGCAAACATAATTTTCCTGTAATATAATTGAAACACATCGTGAGGACGTGGTTCTGATTTCCCCCAGTCATACAAAAGCAAACAAAAAAGGCAATCCAACCCTACTCACAATGAATAACCACCAAAACGGCGCGTATCCATGGGCATTGTGCCCTCCCCCCTCCCCCGGTCAAAGAAGAGGAGAACAAGAAAAGGGGAGGAAGGGGAACAACGGGGGAAAGAAGGGGGAGGAAGGGGAAAAGGGAAAGGAAAGGACAGGGTGAAAATTAAAATGACAGGGCGATATGGGAAATCGCCACGCAAACCATGCAAGAAAGAAGAAAATGGCATATAAAAAAACTGACATGACCGTACGGTGCGAACGTATATGTGTGCTGGGCCGTCGTTGTCACACGACGTCACTGCTAGACGATAGATCGCCATCACTCATTTTTCTCTGATGCTTCGCGCCAACTCATGGTGGCTCTCCACTTAGTGAAAATGAATGAAAAGGTATTAGGTTCCCAAACTAAATTACAAAATATGGCCAGTCATTTCTATGCCTGACAATTCTATGCTCCTCGACTGACAAAAACGGACATGTTCCTCTGAAGCTCGGCGCCAACACATAGCGGTGGTCAACTTGGACAATAGAACTATATTCAAAAGAATACTTGACAAAATGGCCAGTCATTTCCATGCCGGAAAGTGTTATTCCCGGTAATCTGGAGACATAAACTAGAGAACCAATGGTTCAGTAGCTCAAACCGAAGTGTCACTAGTGTCACTTTGTGAGTGGGATAGTGGCTTGAAACATGTACAATTCAGCTGGACCTACAAATCACTCAAAATACTATTACGTCTAACTTCACTCAACATGTGCTGAAGATTTGAGTAAGCGAGGGTCTTTTCCCAATTGAGTTCGACAGTTTGGTCGCCACTAGCATTACATGACAATAGGTGTTTTATTTACAGTAAAATACGCCTGTCCAAAATTTGAGTGAATTTTTCTAGGAAGCACCACAACTGAACTGCCCAAGAGACGTTGGAATTCAATTCCCAGTCAATCTGGTCCTCAGTAGGAGGTGTAGCATTTTTCAGTTATCCACTGTTTTAATTTGATCTCTGCAGGTTCAAGAAGCAACTGAATGCTCATGGATGAACCCTGGCCACATGTTGATTTTGGGTAAGCACTGGCTATAATTTACCTTCTCTTTTCGATCACTGCTCAGATCATATCAAAGCAGGGGTGTACTGTGACTAATTCCAACCTGCTCCTGGGATTGCCAATGATGAGTTCGAATGTAATAAGAAGGCATTAGCGCAATATATATACCCACAAACTCCTCACTGGGTTGATCTTAGGAACTTTGTACTTTGTACACACTTTCAATAGATAGGGAACCTGCATAGGGTAAATAGTGGGCATGGTGGCAACACTAGACTAATTTTCATTTTTGCACCATGAATGAAAAATTCTGCACATATCCAATAGTGGGCATTGCTGCATTGCTCAGAGGGCTGCCAATTTATTTTTAGGGGAACATGCATTTTATTGTATTCTGTCGAATTAGATGTTTCATAACATGGCAATCACTATTTTATTTCTGCTGCATAGGACCTCACCTGGCACCTATTTCATAATTTATTACTGAGCTAATTTTTTCGAGCATAGTGTATAACAAGGCGATTGTCTTGAGACTGCACCATAGGACCCTACCCAGGGGCCATACAAATTTGTTACCAAACTAATTTCATTGCAGATTCGCCCATTTCCAAACCTGGTGATTCAATTAGGAACAAACCCTCTCTTTTTTGAGAAAGTATACAGACTGATCAGGCAGACAGATTGTATAGTCAGTTAGACAGTCCCATCAAAAAGCTGAACCACCTTTGATAGGACGCTGTCACTGCCTACCAGTAGTCAACTGTTTTAAGAACAAACTGCAGAGAGTCCCCTATTTGTTTATTCCTTCAAGCTATTCACATGGGTATAGGCTCAGCAGAGGAATGAATTTCCCCACTGGTAGCTCCAGCAGCACACTAGTTGAGAGTGCATTTCCACAGAGCAGCCGAGCCTTGAGAAACGGCGGCTTGTCATTGGTCAATTCCAAGAGCCAAGTAGCAGCATGCAGAGAGAATCACTGAAGTGAGCCTTCAACAGCTCAGCAAAAATAAACAAACTGGCCCTGCTTCTGGGAAATACACAAATCTGGAGGGGAGTCACCATAAAGGAGAACTGATGGCATAAAATATAGCAACCTGAATCTGTTTTGGTGTGGTTTATTTTATCGTCGGACCTTTCATAATTTCGGAGGTGAATAAATGTCTGGACTCGTCGCCGTTAATGGGTATCCTCTCGGGAGAGCCCAGCGGTTGTGAGGAACCTAGTCACCGTGCCGACACTGCAATGGTCCAGCGCCTAGTCGCTGAAATCGTGGGCTTCGGGTATGAAACTGACTCGATGCAGCCCCGCAACTGCGACTGGGTCTTCCTCGGAGGCTCCCTGACAGGAGAACCGCGCAAATCCCGTCCTTCACCCCCCTGGGGAGGATGACGGACGTTCGGCCAAACATGGTCTGAGGCTCGTCGAGGAACCCCGGACTGCCGTTTGCGTTCAAAATGTCAAGGATCATTGAGGTTCTGCATTTCACATCGACACTCGCAGCTGAGTGCGAATTACTTCGACGCATAAGCCAATGGATCAACCACCAAGAAGTGTGCTACCCTCCGAACTCGGAAAGCGGACCGGGAATTTTCGTCCTGGGAACAGATGGTGTGCTGTCGTAGCGCGGCGCAGGTCGCACCTCTCAATACCGAAGGAGTCGAATCCTAGTCGCTGATCGCTCGGTGATCGGGAATGCGGAGCGGTGTTCCGACCGTAGTTTAGCACCTCGCACCCGCCGTCCTCCATGGTCGAGCTCTGCAGCGTCTCCACGGACAGTTGCTCGACGTTGCTCGACCGCATGGCTTGCGCGGGGGAACTCACCGACGCAGCCCGTCCGAGAGATCCGCGGGTTCTTTCCGTCTCCGGTTTACCCACATGTGTGCGGCAATGGTATTTCGAGGACATTTTCATCAGTAGGTTCATACAGCCCTCCTCCACTCATGATTCGATTACTATCGAGTTCTATAATGCTTCTAGAGGTGTGGGAATCCGATGCCACAATGATACATAGGAGGGCATATATGCGAACTTTTTCTGCAGAATGTCGCCCTAGGTACCTCAAATATCAGCAGCTGTCGCCGGTTCTTCTAGGGGAGTTGGGATTGTTTTCAAATATGTTAGTAGACACCTTTACTTCACATTGGACAAGGAAACTTTTGGTAAAGAGCTCATTCGCAGATTGGAAAAATTACGGCTAATATTCCCTGACTATTACCGAGTGACAAAACTCAGTCAGTCAGCGATCAGCCGTCTGTTGTTGTACCATTCGACGTGCTGCAACTGCAACGATTAACGATCGATAGGAGAGGGAAGAAGGATCTACCTTTTACAAGTTCATTGGGTATGTCTAATTGTCTATCCATATCCAATGAGCTTGATTATGTCTTGATTATGATGAATCATGAGAACCAAATATCATATTCATGTCCCTCTGTACCCGAAGTAATTCCAATCAGCCAGAGAAATCTTATCCGGAGTGCATTACGATAAACAGCCCGTATAAACCAACTCCGTGGTTAATAAAGTAAAGTCCAATAGTTAAGAAGATATCAGCAGAAGAAGTGAATGATTATCTAACAATTCCTATAGCCTACATATCAATATTTCGAGTCGCTGTGTATGATTTATTAGAGGAGGAATTGGACAATTATTAACATCTCAGTATTCGGGAGGTGAAATTAATCATTTTGACATCAGGACATTTGACCCAAATACTGACCTAATTGCGCATTTTCGAGAAACACAAATAAGATATCCATATTCAGCGTAAAATTTTCTTCCAGTATCACCTATTTGTTTGCTTTTCTTCGAGAATGCCTCATGCAGCCTAAATAAGCACATTTTGGATTTGTTGCCTAAACACTTTGAGACGTTATTATTAATAGGCCTATAACCACTAATGCAACAACTATCCATTAGTATCATTCCTAATAATAATAACAATAGTCATCATCAATATATGTCCACTTCAATATAGATTCAACTCATCCGCAAACATAACAAATCGACACACGACATCACGAACACACCAAAAATGCAGCACGCATTCGTTCCTATCTTACCGCAGGCTTTGACTACTTTACTACTACTAGATAGGAGGAAAAGGAAATGTATACAAGAATTACTCACAGATTGATAGAAGGTAGACGGCACACAGCAGCCACGCAAGTTGGTAGCTCCCCATCATGGTCGCGATCAGACTGATAGAATATTTCAATTTATGAAATCAGCTAGGCCGGGTTAGTCGAGTCACGGTCCGTCAGGTTTCCGGAGTAGCCACCCATGCAGCCATGTGAATAGATGTTTTTTTGCGAAATATCTGTGAGGACTTCAAAGTCATTGCACTATATCTGTTTATAGAGAAGTTGAGGTGGAAAAAAGTTCACGAGGTAGGTGGGTGGAAAAAATGCCACCACTACAAGTCTCGAAAGATTGAGACACACTTGTTTGTATGATAGTGTATGGGAAAACTGTTCGGAGTAGGAACAAGATCAGTCCTCTTTTCCTCCTAAATCAGTTTACTTTATATTTATCACATGATGTTGGTAATGGCATATACTTGACAAAGGGAGTGGAGTAGAATGTGGTGGGGGGGGGGGGGGGGGGGCGGGCGGGGGGGGGGGGGGGGGGG
>JAUOBX010008907.1:0-20986 GCA_032360705.1 Eupentacta quinquesemita
CCCTAAAAATATGTGTTACCAAATTTGAGCATGATTTGCCGCTCGCATCATATTTTATAACTTCTGTGCCTAGTCTAAATGAATAGTTCTGTTCGTTTTCACAGATGTCGTCCATAACTCTAATAGCCACACTAATGCACGGGTGTCAGGAAAATGGTTTGGTAATGCATTAGATACTATGAGAGGGAAAGTTATGAGGCGAATTCCGTTTCTTGAATTCATGCTCTATTTTGCACAGGCCAATATTTGGTTGTTTATATGTATCAGATGTATGTTCGAATGACAGAGAAAATTGTGTGAAAAACAGTAGTCGAATCCAAGGTTTGTTTAGTTTAAATAGTTACCACATACTTTATTACTCGTTAGCTGATTTGTATTGGCCAATACCTTCAGGGTCATTGCTCCAAGATTCACCATATTCATGTTTCATCCAGTCTGCTTCTTCAGGTCAGAACTATAAGAGCCACCTTCATATTTATGAAAGAACAAATATCACAAGAAACTATGAAGCAAAAAATGATAAATTTACAGCCTCACTACCCCAATAAACGTCGTTAACTTCGTCTGTTTTCATTGATTGTACACTACTATGACCCGTCTGTTTGTGTTGTATCTACTCTTGGTCACTGGAACATCGCCTATTCACCGTTTTATATTAATTGGCACCTCTGGTAATTGTTTTTAATGTTGATGAATATCTGATTAGATGGCCACCTGGTACAATATATCCCAATATAATACATTGATGTTCGAGACCTGAAATAACAAGCCTTGCCGCGACTTTCTCGAAAATGACAAAAGTAGTCCAGTGAATCACTCGGAACCTCTGATACTCTATTGCATATTCAACAACATACTCAGACCAAACGCTTAATTAATAGATACAGACATACTATTTTTTGCCTGACTTGCTTTTTGAAAGTCGGGGAAACATCACGACATCAGAAAAAAACTAACCAGGTGCTATTTTCCTCACAGAGTTGCATTATGGTGAAGGAATACCTGTCTTACCTGCAGTGTACTCATTAGGGAGGTTTCTTATCAGGTTTCGGCAGTTAAATTAAGCGATTTTGTAGGTGAAATAGCCTTTTATTTAGGCAGTTATGTCGAATGTTTGCAGGAGGAGTGTGGTTAAGAGGGGTTTTATGTTTATGTCCACGACTGAAGGTCATTTGACATATCTCCTTCTTAATTGGACCCCGTTATATTTATATTTTATAATCAGTCTTATCCAATTAGAATGATCGATCAAGTGGTTCGGTTTTCTTTAAAAAAAAATGAGTAATCCGTCAACCTTTGATTTACGGTATCACGGTTTCAGTCTTCCATAACTGAAAGTCAGCTGGAATTACACTTTCGCTTACTTTCAATTCGGCGTTGATCAACAGCAGTCAGATTATTTCATCCACACGGTAATTTACCCCTGCTGGGGGTTTATTAGGCCTAATCGATCTAGCAATAGTAATGAACATCTGAGTGTAGGCCTATAATGAGTTCACGACTGCACTGGCTGGAAAGTGGCAAAGCGATGGCCGTGGCGTTTTGCACTTGAGATGTCACATATTATGTAAACAGTATCGACTGCACACGACGGGTCTATTGACAATACACTTCCATCGTAACACATGACCGAATTCTAAAAGACCCACTCGCGATGAGCGCTAGCGTGAGCACTCCTCGTCCAGTGAATGTCAGTAAATGGTTACCCACTCGAATTACCTACACTGAACTCATAAAATAATACCCTGTTATGTTGGAACCGTTGACATCTGATGAAATTCACACAATAATGATTATAAGCATATCTTTATTTACACCTACCTTTCCCAGGAAGCATAATGTCGTTCGGTCTGTCGTTGTTTTGCCTTTCAGACATGAATGGTTAACCACTCTGATTACCTTTGACTGAACTCAAACAATCATTTCCTGTTATGTTGGAACTGTTGACATCTGAAAATAAAACTTTACTTAATACAATCTACACAATTATAATTATAATTATAAACATATCTTCATTTACATCTGAGTCAGAAAGGTCTTCTCTAGGACCATTGTTGTTCGGTCCGTCGTTTTTGTTATGCCCCTCCAGAAATCATCGGCTCACTTATTTCTTGTTCCTAATTCCTTCGTTATACGAAGTTTGATTCACATAAGCCTACGGTGGGTGCGGCCCCGTGCGGGGAGAGGTTTTTTCTACTATTTGTGTTATAAACCTCACTGCTCTTGATAGAAAATGATAATTCCAATAGGATAATATCTATTGAAATGAATTTAAACTTTTTCTCACAGCTAATCATGTCCACTTACGTAAGCCTCTGTGATCGTGATCTATCTAATATATGTCATAGAGATACATAACGATCTCATCCCTCACTGGCTTAGATTCATCTTACTGTGTTATGATTGAACTCTTTGTTGGCAAATTGTCTCATGATGTAACACAAGTATGCTTCCACACAGGGTGCGATGGCTGGTAAGATGACTACGTTCGAATGTAAGAAAAAACATCACCAAAAAATGGCATTATTTCGCGCAATAGGTAATTTGAGATGCGTACATAGAACTTAGTTCAGTTAGTTATCTTCGAAATATTGGTGACAGATCTTACCCGATTCGCAGCATGAGTAAAATTCAGTAAATGAATCATTAGACCCAAGACGCAAAATTTGATAATGAAATTATGCGTAATATTACTTCACGTGGTTTTCTTTGTTTGTTCTAACACTGACCTAGCACCCCACATACACTGTCTGTTTCGACATATACATTCATGTGAAACGAATCAAATATATCACTCCTGGAAATTTTCTGATTTCCCCAAAACAAAATTATTATGGTATGACGTCGACGTTATAATAGAAAATTATTCTCACTAACGCCTAGAATAATTATTCCTCATATGGACCACGAGGCTATGCTCCGGTACCTACTGCTCGCAGTTAGTCCCAAAACATAGCAAGAATGAGGCACAGCAAGGGAAGACTTGAGCGTACACAAATATTCACGTTTATGCCCAAAATGAGAATATCAAGAAGCGAAGAAATAATGCTTTCTAGGTTCAATTTATTTACCTGCGAGAATTCAATAATTATAGCTACAGGTGACGTGGTTTTGGATAACATATATGCCACTAATAACCTCTCTTCCTTCATCTTGCCTCGGTAAGCAATTAATATAGCTCAGAATGAACTGTGGCACCAACGAAAGGATCGCACACAAACATTCTCTTTACCTTGTTGAGTTCTCAAGGCACAATGAATGCCCTGAAGATTTAGTATTCTTTTGAATGAGATACACAATTTCTAGTGAATTATCCAATAGCTGTTTTTGCGATGGAGGGACGTACTGTGTCCGATTAGCGTCAGAGAGAGAAAGTTAGCGCTATCATTTCGATCAATTTCCTTATTGGCTATATATTAACCCCCATACTCACATTTCTGTGGGTACCACGTTCCTATACATGGTGTGGACGAGCAATTTTTAACTTTGAACTCTATCACCCTCCTGTATGATAGTTCACTGCTAAATTTGGATTATATGGATCCAATTGTGAGACAGGCCAATCGGACTGGGTTTAATAGAATTATCAGTGAAATGTTCGGAATGAAAAGCCAAATACTAATACGGAAAATGAAAGACTATTCCGGCGGAGCGATGTCAGCGAAGCGCTTGCGGATTGTGACGTCAAAAACTCCATGGCACGACAATCTCTAATTAGGGAATGAATGTGAGAATATGAGGTCATTTATTTCATTTAAGACCGATGATAACGTCATCACATCGGCGGACGACCAAGCCGCAGGCGCGGTCGTCCCATCCGCTGTGATTACGTCTTCATAGGTCTTAAATGAAATAAATGACCGAAATACCCTCATTTTTATTCCCAAAACAGACTAAAAAAAACATAAAACGTCGAAAAAGTATATTTTCTCGCAGTTTTTCACAGTCACCCCAAAATTCTCCCCAACTGGGTCAATGACGTCACAATGCTAAAGTTTCAAACCACAACTGTGGAATCACTAACATTTTTTAGCTGCGACTAGACCTACAGTCGAAACAGACATACAGCTACCTTCGTTCAACAGTATTTTTTGTCTGATGACGTCGATTTCGAACGCCATTTACTGCCATAAATTCTAGAGGTATGTAAATCTTCCTGCGATCGGATTTTGACATTTAGAACACCCGGTGCTGTATGTAATTGCTGAATGTGTCGCTAACTTCTGTTGGTTTACAACATGACACCGCCACGGACCCACTGGGTGCCTCGGCTCTCCAACTAGTTCAGCGCCGGACACGATAGTCCAAGTCCAAGATTCTGAATATTGACTCGTTAGATTCATAGGAAATCAGGTCATTCCATAGTCGTTTACGTAGGATCAGAATCCTTAGTGAATTTCGGAAGAAACGGTGGCCTATTCGAAGCCGAACGTAGCCTAGGCCTAGGTTAACATTAGGCCTGACAGTAACACTAAAGCTAGCTAATGTTACAGTGTTACTGTTGTTTTTGTTAGTTTTTTTGTAAACAACACTGTACTGTAGGCTGTACGCAAGCCTGTGCGACGAAAGTTGAGTGTGATTACAATGTTAGATTTACGTTTAGTGTTACAGCAACGGCATGATTCAGGGTTTGGTATAGCGTGGTACGTAGGCCCACTGGTGGTGGAAGGCTAACTTCTAGTCTATCTGGTGCCTCTTTCGACGTGTAGACAAACGGTAAACCATTATATGACAACATCGAATTATTTGATAGAAATAACACAGTTCACCCTCCTATCTAGCAGAACAATACCTGTTGCTGTATAAGGAGCATTAAAATTATTTGACTCGAGGAGAAACATGTTAAGACTGACACCGGTCTCTTGTTTGCGGCACGGTTCAATTAAGATTTCATCACATGCTACATTAGGTCGTTTTCCCGCCAAACTGTTGCATCACACCGAGTTAGTCGAAAGTTAGTCAAGGGCTAGTCATCACGTTCCCGCATCAAGGACCGCGTTACAAGCAAAGTTAGTCTAGTGTCTTATTTCCGTTAGTCTATCTATGGTTTGCTCGTAAGTTAGTTTATCTTCAGGCTGAGTTAATCCAGCTCACACAGGGGAAGAATTACAGCCCCAAAGTTAGTCAAGATAGCTTGGCTGATTCACTAGACTAACATTCACTTATAGTCTATCTCGATTGTGACTAACTTATGTTTCTTGTCTGCGTCCACTCTCGACGTTGCCCTGAAGGATGGTCTTGGAAAGGCTGTTGTGTCTTGTAATGTAAACAAATATGATGATACATAGAATGAGGAAATAATTGTCATATGTTTGGTGCTGCTCTTTTGTATAAACTCCTGGTACAATTGTTGATCGCCATCGTGAAGGGAGGTGACCTGAACTCAAACAGGAATTATTCACTACCGTACTAGAATGGTGGGAATTCTATCGAGTAGATATTACTTGAAAATGGTATGAATGTAAGAAGAATGGTAATCAGTATGAAGTTCCAAACAACACTTTCAGTGGACCTCCCTGAACAACTCGCCCTGGTTGCCTGACTGCTGGTGGAATACAACTCTCATCAGACTGATCGAACACATGCTAAATTGCATTTATTTTATACGACAGCAACAGTTCAGAAAGTATGTGAACTGTGAAGTGGACGAAGCGTGTTCGGCCTGAGCTAACCTAATCGGTATAGGTCGGATGAACACGCGGCAGATGCTCATTGCTGTTAGTTAGTCCTACGTGTTGATGTTTCAAAACAGCAAATATATACTACAGATCAAAGCAGTCTCTCATTTTCCGAATGGCATCGCGTATCATGAACGTAAAAGTCAATAATGCTGATTAGTTTAGGTTAGTGTGTTGCAAACGCCATTCAAGAATGATACGGCACATTGCTTAGTATGACCACAAAAATCTACTATTGAATGTCTGTACTACTTTCCTGTTGGGAAACATTGACAAAATTACGTACATCTACATATGTAACATGATGAGCTTCAAATGGCCATTCTCCCCATAAAGTATGTATATTTATTATCATCCGCAATTCACAAAATGTTATGTTTCAGATAAATAACAGCAGGCAGTAGTCTAAGAATTCTCCATTTGTTCTTGACCATGCACATTCCGAATTAGCATATTTTTAGGTTGGACGTGTTGTTGATGGAAATAGCAATGTATTACTATGTCGTAGCTACACACACAATTCGAATATAGCACTTCATTATTATTCATGAATCTTTGATGGTCAGAGGATTGGACCCGTACAAGTGTCAATGTCGGTACTCTTATTCATGTGATAACTATACATTTGTCTTGTTGGAAACCCCCGGAATTAGTTCCCACACTGTACTACAATGTTTTAAACACGTTTTCGTGAATACTCTCACCCTAAATAATTAAATGTGGATACATTGATGGTGGGAACATTTAACAAGATATGTAATAATCAGTTTTCGTTTTGAAAAACGAAAAACCTATACTGAGAGATCATAATCAGGGTTCACAATCACTTAAATTTATTCATCTTCGTAACAGTTTTAGGAAGTTATGGTTGCGTTCTTTTGAAATGATCAACAATATAATTTATGAGAAAATGATCTACGATCCTAGCAATGTTACACTACGATGAACACGTGTTACAATACTCTATTATACCAGTAACTGTCGTGTATTCTAATTGTATTGGGTTACAGAACAGTACATACAATTTCACTGGAGAAAGTAGATACATCTACACATGAGGAAAATTATTTATTTTTCCATGTAATATTACATATATGTAGTAAAAGTGTTACAAGAACTTAGATCAATGTGCAAAGTGATACTGTTGATCTACTTGCTCTCATGGTATAATGGCGACAACTGATTCCGATCCTAGTTCTTCATACGTTCGAAATTGAATCTTTTATGTACACCCACAGTTATTTAGGACGAGATGTGGTACACAATCGAAGTCTGGGGATATTCCTAAATAGATCGTGCAATGATATAACATTCTTATTCTGGAGACACATGGGGGTTTGTTGTTGCAAATTAACCGGAATATGATATGTCTTTGTTGATGTTGCTGTCATGCGCTATCCTTTCCGAAGAGTTCGGGGGAAGCGCCGTCATAGTATGCAACAAGTGCAGGCTCACCAACCTCTTCCTCATCATCATCACTGATGGGTGAGTGAACTCAGGGTCCCATCACCGATCTGTTTACAATATATTCTCCCTGATCTGTGTAAATTCGTGGTTTATAAGGCTCCCGTTACCTTCTACTCTCAGTGCTATCCCGCTGACCCGGATTTCGGTGGTGCGGTGTCCTCCAGGAATGTTGCAATGACACCGTCATGATAACCTGAGTGTCCAAGTGTGAGCTCATCCGCCCTTGTAGATCGATCTTGTTTTCATTCCCACCAGGGTTTCCAACCACTCTCCTCACTAGATTCCTCTAGGAGCGAAGTGGGGTAAACAGTTTAGTCGGTGACAACTCGACCCTGATACATGTTGTACTGGTCTTACTGGATACCAGTAAGAGGTGAGGAACCCGACCTGACAATGATACATAATTAAACATCACAATGGTGACTTGAATGTGTGTCGAGAAACTTTTCACAGAAAAGGTTCAAAAGAGCATTTTTCACCATATTTGAAATAATGATTGGAACTCATGTATCATATATGCATATATCGACACGCCTAAAGTCTTTCCTCCAGTTCAAAATATACTGTTCATTGACAGTGATCTCATCTTCAAATTCAGTTCTTTAACTTCAGCGGTGCTGCCTCTCGTTTCCTCCAACGTGTCTCCTGTTGCCTGCTCGTTACTAGCTAACTTGGTCTTCGGTAATTATCAGTAAATATCAACGAGAGTCTCAGGCACAGAGTGCACCAAGCTACTACGTCATATTCCACTCGTGAGTGTCATGTTTCCATCTGTCGTCAGTGGCTATTTAAAGATAATCTCTTCTAAATAGACAGAACGTACGAACACTGCCAGATGGGCGAAATATCATGTTTCGTTTCTGTTTTGTTGGTTTTCTCTTCATGACAGCCGCTAAGCGTCCGCCATCCAAAAACAGATTCCGTCACAGTAGGACATATGAAACAAGACGATGCACTGTCAAATCTTTTTGAAAAGTCCAATAAATGAATCGATCAGATACTGCGGTAGTTGAGGAGAGTGTATGACGTAATTGAAATTATTCTGCCGATGAAGGCGAAACTACTAAGCTCCAGAGGGGACATAGATAGATTTATTTGTTTAGTACCAGGTAGGCGTGCAGCTATTAGTATTACACCATTTAACGTCCCAATTCGACAGACGTGGGTGAAACTCAGCCCCCTGTTGGGCCACTTTTATAGAGAGAGGGTAACCACCAATTTGTCACCAGTGTAGGGCACCTGTGCCGAACTTAACCAGTGTACCTATTTCTCCGAAATAATTGCTTCCCACTGCAACAAAATCAACAATGCTGTAGGCCAGTACGGCTCTTGGCCGGACTAAACCAGAAATTGCATCAACAACTGCAGAACAGCTTTTTGACGAGCAAGCAAGGTACGAGCGGGAATCGAACCCGGGCCTATGTCTTGCAAGATGAACACTCACCCCACTGCACCACACTACCTCCATTTTAAACCACAGTAGGCTATCTCACCAACCGTATGTCCGATTTTCAAATTAGCAGCCATTGCTTTTTCATTTTCTTTCCGGGCTAAATAAACCCTGTCTGGCTTGGGAAATCTACTAACCTGTATCAACGCCATGAAGCAAAACTGGATTAAATTCTTGTCAAGGAATTCCCCACTGAATGTACCATTGTCATTCAGTATTGCGAATGTGTTGATCCAAAACTGCACACTTTGTTTTCTTAGGATGTTCCACTATGCTTCAATGCGCTGGTTTGCGATGCTCTGTCCATATAGGAAGCTCTTGTGATCTGCCAAATCATCCTGGTGATTCCGTCTCAAGAAAGTGTGCCGGTCTCTCACCGTTCTATTTTCAGTTCCTCTGTCCGCTCGTACACGACGTGGACAACCTTCTTCATTCAACACAGCTTTGATAAAGTATCCCGCAATCAAGTGTGGATCGCTGTTTGTATGGTAAGCCTGTATCCATATCATTTTGCGTCGCTAAGGTTGAGGACATCATCGCAGTCAGCCAAGCTTATGCTGCTCCCTCTGCCTACATACTGAATGTCATCCCGGAACGCCCACAAAGGCTCGCTGAGTTCACACCTGTATCGCCGGATGAGCTAAGGGGCATAGTGTCGTCATCACCAATAGAGTCCTGTAGCTTGGACACTATACCAACATGGTTACTGTAGAGGACGCTGGATACTCAAATAGGAATTCTGACAACAATCGTCAACGTGTCTTTCCAGATGGAAAAGATGATGTCATCATCCGAAATTGCAGTCGTGACACCTCTCCCGAATAAGCCAACTCCTGAGAGATCTGCACAAAAAACTATTGTCTGACTCCGAACTTATTTTTCCAGGCAAGGTCATCGAGAGAGTGGTGCAAAGGAGGTTAAACTCACACACACACATGCCAATGATCTGAACGAAGTTTCCCAGGTTGCCTATGAATCGCGCCATTCCACAGAAACCGCATTGCTCGGAATACAAAATGACCTGACTTGTACAACAAGCCAGAACACAGCCGCCATTTTTCCTTGCTTGACCACAGTGCGATATTTGATATAGTGAATCATGGTGAACTACTGTACATTTTGGGTTCCAACATTTGCGTAACTGGTGCTGCTCACGACTGGTTTGCATATCACCTCAGTAACCGATCACGATGTGTTTGCATAAACGGAAAGTCTCCCTGTTCACGTCGGATCTTTCGTGGATTTCCACAGGGCTCAGTATGGTTTGACCATCACTAACACCCTGTTCCATTTACCCGATATCCACAAGGCCACTTGGATGCACCCTCGCTCAAAACACTGGCATTTGATCAACTATGTCATCACTAAGCACTGTGACATTCAGAATGTGCATATTACAAGAGCGATGAGGCGAGCTGACTGTTGGACAGATCATGTACTGTTAGGGAGTAGGTTATCTTGTTCATTCGAATCCAGCCATAGACACCAGAAACCCGAATTTGAGAAGAAGCTGGATGTCAAGAAGCTCTCTGACCCTGATGCCAAAGAGACTCTTTAAACGAACCTAGCTGATTCGCTTGGGAGCTTGCCGGCTGTTGATGATCCAGAGGCGGCTTGGGCAAACTTCACGGACTCTGTGTATGACGCTGCCAAACTGACGTTGGGACATCCAAAACGGAAGCACCAAGACTGGTTTGACAACAATAACTCTGAGATCACCAACTTGACGAAGCTGAAACATGAAGCCAACAGCAACTGGCTCGGTGATAAACGCTCAGCAGCTAAGTATGATCCAGACATCTCAGAAGCAAGGTTCAGACTAGGTTGCGTCAGATGATGGCAATTGGTGGGAGGCCAAGGCTGCAGAGCTCCAACAGTATGCAGATGAGCACAACTCGAAGAAGTTCTTCATTGGCATTAAGGCCGTGTATGGCCCTTCCTCAAATGCTATGTCTCCTGTTCGCTCAGCTGACGGCACCCTTCTTACTGAGAACGATATTGTTCAGCAGTGGTGTGATCACTTCAGCCAGCTGCTCAACAAACCATCTCAGATTGACCAGCGAGAAATCATAGATATGCCACGGCGTCCTATCCTGGCATCACTCGACGAACCACCATCACTGGATGAAATCACGAAAGTTATTAGGCAGCTTCAGATCGGCAAAGCCCTAGGTCTTGATGGGATCTCGCCTGAAAATGTCAAGGTTGGCGGTGGGGTCATGTACACCAAGCTCACTGCGCTGATGCAGCAGTTTTGGGAAGTACCGTGGGACTCCAAGGATGCTAACATTCACCTATATAAGAACAAATGGGACAGAGCATCGTGTGGCAATCATAGAGGCATCTCGCTGCTGAGCATAGCAGGAGAATCTTGGCCCGCGTCATCTAGAATCACCTACAACATCAATTGCTGGACAACGTGGTCTCTGAGAGTCAGTGAGGCAGAATCAGAATTTTCACATCCTGTTTGTTGACTTGACCAAGGCTTTTGAAACCGTGAGCCGAGAAGGTATGATCGTACACTGTCCAAACTGGGTTGCTCACCGAAGTTCGTCAAGACTATCAGGTCATTCCACGACGGCATGAAGGCACGCGTAGTAGAAAATGGCTCTGTGTCAAATTCATTTCTAGTGACAAATGGTGTGAGGCAAGGATGCGTCTTGGCACCAACCCTGTTCTGCCTCATGTTTGTGACTATGCTGTTCTCTGCTCTTTCTAGAACTGAGAAAGGGATCACTGTGCGGTACATATATGATGGCCACTTCTTCAACTTGAGAAGGCCAAAACCAAAGTTCTGGAGGCCTTTGTGGGATACTTCCTGTTTGCAGATGATTGCGCCCTCACAGCACTCATTGAACCGGACTTGCAAGAACTTACTGACTGCCTAGCAACTGCTGCCAGGGCCTTTGGAATGACGATCAGTCTGCGTAACTCAGAAGTGATGCTTCAGCCTGCACCTAGTCTTCCCCCACGAGAACCTAGGATTGTCATTGAGAGCACAACATTGAGCAATACTGATAGCTTCATCTACCCTGGGAGCTGCCTGTCTACAACTTGCAGCATGGACAAAGAAGTCTCAAAAAGACATGCAAAAGCTGGTGCTTCTTTCGTTAAGCTGTGGAAGCGTGTCTGGGGTGAGCCTGTCATCACAAAAAAACACACTAAACTGCATGTCTACAGAGCAGTCATCATCACCACTCTGTTCTGTGGATGCGAGACATCGACGCTATGCAGGAATCAGCTGAGAACCCTGGATCAATTCCTTCTCCATTGCCTGTACAAGATCCTGGTCATCTCTTGGGAGGACAGAATCTCCAATACAGAAGTGATTCGAAGAGCCAATGTGCCTGGCATCGAGGCATCAATCATGAATATACAGTTGAGCTGGATAGGGCATCTAGTTCGGATGGGTGACACTCGACTTCCGAAGATACTCTTCTTCTCCGAGTTGGCATATGGTGCAAGAAACATCGGGCGGCCCCTGAAGCGCTACAAAGAGTGCCTGAAAGCTTCCCTTGGAGTCTGTGGTATGCCTCTCCGAGACTGGGAAACTCTGGCCTGTGATCGCAGTGCTTGATAATTGGCTATTTGTTGAGGAGTGGAAGCCTTCAAGGAAAAGTGCATTGTGGTCCTGGAATAGTAGCGGCAGGCCCGTAAGGAGAGGATACCTGATCCCTGTACTTTTATAGCATGTCCAGTGTGTGGACGCATTTGTGCATCCAGCTTTGGCCTTCGCTCCTATATGTGGCGTCAATGACGTCTTCATCGCTCGCGATGGACTATCATGATGATGGTGATGATGACCATAGTTACCCGTAAGTAAATGAAACTCACCATTCTTTACGATATGAAGATTTTGGACCTGAATTGGATGAACTAATGACTTTAGGTTATTAGGTAAACTGAATATAGGAAGTGAATGCACTATTTAACTGGAAATTTTGCTAATCACAAATAATCCACATAGTAAAATATATGTATCAAGAGGCTAAATAGGTTCCATCTTCGTTAGCCTATATTATAGCCTGATGTATGGACATCCCATACAAATCCCACTCCCAGTGTGTTACATAATGTTCTAACCTATACTATACATATCATATTTCCACAGGATCCCTTGTGACTAGCAAGTTCCCAACTCTTGACTATATCCTCATTTTGGACTGCGGTCTTCCAATTTAAGTGAGTTCAATGAATTGCCTAAAAACAGAATGAAAGAGAGATGGAGTACAACATGTCATGTCAATATCTACAAAGATGAGAGCTGAGGATATGCTCATGGAGAAAATGTTAGAGTGGGGTTTGCAATAGCAAAAATAAATAAATATATATCATCAGATGATCGTCAGGAACTAAACAAATATACTGATGTTCAACGTGTATTGCATAGTAACGATACATCCATGTCCCCTGACATTTTGATTGCACATGTGCCTTAGAGAGTACCATATCCTCACTAATGTTTTACATTCATTTGCAATTGCTCTAAATTTGCTAATTTAATCCTCAGTGCGACGGGGAAGGTCATCAGTGTATGATACAACTATTTAGACAGATTGCCCAAATTCCAATTAGCAGCGCAATTATTCAGTCCCACGGGGACGCCCCGTGGACAATAAACGTTAAATCAATCAACGTTATATGATATGCATGATGTTTGCACACCTCTACCTGTTACGTCCATCGGATGAGGACGATAAATGTCGGTCCCGGGAGCAGGTACCCACACCCCTGCCTCGTAACTTCAGGGCACTCTTCGAAAAGAGTAGGCGAGTTTCGCCGGTGTCCTTCCACGAACAAAACGGGAGCCTCAAATTGTCGACTAAGGTAATCCTTAGTCAGCTAAAGCACCTTCGGGTGGAAGCATAACACGAGGCGAGAACAGAAACAACACCTAAACCTGCCTTTTAATTAAGTTAGTCTAGTCTGCATCGTTGTGGGCTGAAGCCTACCTGACTCGTTATATATCGTTCCGTGATGGAGGATCATGACAATATTGTAATCTTATTATGTGGGGAACGAGGATGACATGGGCTACTCCACTTTCGGGGGTGATGATGATGTCACCACAGAGGTCAAGTGGCCGAGTAATAATATTCAGGAATATTAGGATGCTACATGTCGCTACCTATTCTGTTGCTTTTGCTGTGGTCGTTGGAGTGCTATCGGATACTCTGCTACCACATCTTCCCGTTAGGACCTGACCTCCACAGTTCTCTGACGAATGTTGTTTTTTCTTCTCGAATTGATGCAATTCGTACTAACATTCTCTTTAACTATTGAAAGACACAATACAGGTTAAGTGATACCACCATATTGGAGTTCATATGTTTAATAGCATTGGTGTACATTGCGAAGCGTAAACTAGTACTTCGTAAATGTAACACACTATATCGGCCTATACTCTGAAATGAACGATGTCTGTGGCAACCAGAACTCGCAGAGGCCACAGCCGATCAACAGAGAGAGTTGCTGCCGATCGACGAAGATTGATCTCAGTCTCTTGACATGTTCGTAATAACGCATGTGTGGGACAAGGCGATGAAAATAAAGAGCCTGGTTCATGTACGCACGCCTGTAATTTATGTTATGATTCATTTCATAACATAAAATAGATTTTGTTCAAAGAAAGGCTATAGAGTAGACTTGTCACACTTTGACATTTCCAAGAGCGGCATATTTGGACCAATGCATCTCGGTAGAAATTATGTAGTTGGCTACACCCCTCTTTCCTGATCCTAATTCCATCCTAACAAAACGACTACTAACAACTACTGAATTCGATGCTCCGCGATATCAGTATTCAATCGTAAAATACCTACTAAGGCACTGTCGGTATAATACCTATTTGGGATGAAAGTAGCCTACTATGAATGAATCACTGTAGAACCACGTCATCACCTACGATGATCCCCACTAAACTACAACTAACAAAAAATTGCTACCCCAACTGAGAACAGATCCATTAATATCTCCATTCCCCGTGGCAGCCAAACATTCTCTCATCGCTCACTATGTGTGTGTTATACGGTACAAGATGCTGTCAATCTGTTCTCGCAAACGATTAATCAAAAGTCGGCGAAATCGTGATTCCTGTTTCGAAATGGCCGAGGGGCAAGGATTGATTTGGAACTGAAAATGAAATAGTACCAGAAAATGGAGTATATAAATCAAGCAGATGTTCGCGCCTTGGTTGACATGGACTGCCTTAAACATACGGGGATGCTGACGGGTATAATCAGTCGAAACAGTCGCAAAATATATGGAGACCCCGAATCTCCCAGTTCACAGTGTATACGTTGAAAACATCAATTCGAATTTTTGAGAACACCACCTTTCAGTATTGTGAACATGTAGTGGACTAAAATAAATTCAATAAAAATAGTTTACGATGATGTGTGCATAGAGTCCAACTAACTTAGTTGACCTCCATAAATTCATGAACTAGTGTAATGCTCAGCTAAGAACAATACTAAAAAACCGCCAGATGTTCGATGCAGCTCTTGTTGCTTATAAACTCCTGTCACAATTGTCCTTTTTTTGTTGTTGCAAATTCATCGGTCACTTTATTATCCGACAGGCACTCGTTTTACTAGGTCTGAAACACGATGTATCAGACCCAAATATCCATTATTATTACAGTCACTGATTGAAATAATAAGAATGAGTTGATAATCACACATATTGAAAACTTTCAGTAGTAACAGCGGGAATTGATTACAAAATTTGAAGATATCTGATTGAGTCCATGGACAACTTTTAAAACCGAGATCAAATCACACAGAGTTTTTCCTAAGATAAATCTTCCAAATAGCAGATTCGCCTATATAACATTGAAACAGTGTATATGATTACCCAAGGCAAAAGATCACACTTTCCAACTTACTGCGTCGACTCATCATTACTGGCTAATCCTTTCAAAATTATGACCACACCATTTCCCCTCCCTCTACTAATTTTACCAAAAATGACCAATAGATTTTGGTGTCTCTGTCTGGCAGAAAATTCCATCTCCTTTCCACCTTGTTTTAATGAGGGCAAGGACACCCATGCTTAACTCTCCGAGTAACGACTTCAGTTTGTCATCTTCATGGAGAGTTCTCACATGCTATGTTCCAATCCGGAAATCTTCATCATCCTTTCCCATCAGGTTGACATGAGTCTGCTTGGTAGTGTTGCCGTCAGGCGCTATCCTTTCCGAAGAGTTTGGGGAAGCGCCGTCATCGCATGCAATCAATGCTGCCGAGTTTCCCGTCCGCCCACATGATGCTCATGAGGATTGTGGAACAGCGGGGAATGTTTTGCCGTGCACGGCGCTTTGCAACCCGCCTGAAGCCGTTAACCTCTTCCTCAGCAGCATCACTGATGGATGAGTGACTTAAGGTCCCATCACCTATCTGTTTTGCAATGTATTCCTCCTGATATGTGCATATTCATGGTTTGTGAGGCAAGGAATATTAGGACAGTGGGCTCCCAGGGTTTCCAACCACTCACTCTCTTATCTAGATTCCTTCAGGAGCAAAGTGGGGTTAACAGTTTAGTCGCTGACAACTCGACCCTGATACATGTTCTACTGGAACCCGACCGGTGAGGAATTCGAACCCGACAATGAGACATAATTGAACATCACAATTTGAATTTGAATGTATTGATGGGAAACGTTTTACAGAAAGGCTTCAGAAGATAGTCATCTCATCTTCAAATTCAGTTCTATAGGTGCAATGTCAGCTGTGTTGCCTCCCGTTTCCTCCAATGTGACTCATGTTGTCAGCTTGTTACTAGACATTGAGACATAATTAAACATCACAATTTGATTTTGAATGTATTGATGGGGAACATTTTACAGAATGGCTTCAAAAGAAGGTCATATCATCTTCAAATTCAGTTTTTTAGGTGCAGCGTCAGCTGTGTTGCCTCTCGTTTCCTCTAATGTGACTCATGTTGTCAGCTTGTTACTAGACAATGAGACATAATTAAACATCACAATTTGATTTTGAATGTATTGATGGGAAACGTTTTACAGAATGGCTTCAAAAGAATGTCATATCATCTTCAAATTCAGTTTTCTAAGTGCAGCGTCAGCTGTGTTGCCTCTCGTTTCCTCTAATGAGACTCCTTGCCTGCTGGTTACTAACTTGGTCTTCGGTAATTACAATTGAACAGTAAATACAATGACTCAGGCACAGAGTACACCAAGCTAATACGTCATATTCCACTCGTGAGTGTCATGTTTCCATCTGTCGTCAGTAGCTATTTAAAGATCTTTTCTAAATAGACAGAACGTACGATTATTGCCAGATATGCGGAATATCATGTTTCGTTTCAGTTTTTCCGCTCCATGGCAGCCGCTGAGCGTTCGACACTCACAAGCAGATTCATTCTCGGTGAGACGAGTCGACGCACTGTCAAGTCATTCCGAAAGGTCCATCATCTGATTCGATCGGATACAGCTGTATTGAAGGAGAGTGTGTGTCGTAATTGAAACTTATTCTGCCGATGATGGCGAAACAATCACACGCACCTGAATCAAGTCAAACCGAAACTTAAGTAACTGTGTGAATTTCGAAATGGGGCAAGAATCATACTCCGTCCTATCGAATTTAATTTACCAGAAATACACAATGCTCCGGGGTTCTCTGACTGACAATATCAGTTAATAACTATAGTTAACACCAGATATGTTTAGATGTATATGTGGAGTTCTAATTTATTGATACACAATGTTCCGTTATTATTTTGGAATGGGCTCGTTTTTACTGATTCAAGAATGTCCTTACCCAGACAAAACTGGAATTAGCAATGATGGAGTTTCTGCGTTCTATTCATTTCAAATTATTTTTTCAAACTTCATGGCATGCATGAAAGTTCAAGGCTGGACATTTGGACGTGTGCACGGTTTATAAACTGAATAACATATCAGGTAATATGAGCCAGGTGTTGGGTGAATAATTTGAGTCTTGAGTTGATTTATGTGAATCATACTTCACGGGTCGATGTTGGTAGATGTATGAGTTCATCTTGACACGTTAACAAGTAACTGCGGGTGACACAGTGAAAAGGCCAGTCATCATTACATCATGATTATTTTCTTTGCATAAGATACGGTAGGCAAAATACGTCATTTGTTGGATCAAGCCACAACCGAGAGGTTGGTTCATGCTTTATTTCTTCTAGACTAGATTATTGTACTAGTCTCCTGCTTGGTATTCATGATTTCCAAATTCGTGAGCTTCAGATGGTTCAGAAGGTCGCTGCAAGACTAGTCACTGGAAGTGGCAATCGCTACACTAGTATTACACCGGTTCTGACCAACCTTCACTGGCTCCCCATTGAAAAAAGAATCAAAAGATTTTAAAGGCAAGGTTAGGGGCTGATTCATTGCTTTGAAACTCGCATAGATGAGAAGAGCATATTTCAATACCCCTAAATCCAAAATTTGAAGTTCTCAACTCGTTGTATCTTTGTGTTATCTTCATTGAAAGGTTAGGTCTGATGACGCCACAAAGAAAACCGAATGAATGTCTCTTTTGAGATTACACAATAATAATTGATTTATTTACGTCAAAAGTGAGGAGTGCAAGTGATTTTATGCCTTCAAAGTCAATGATTACTTGCATCTATATCTTCCTAAAAATTAGGTGAATTGTTTTCTATATCAGGTTCACACATTCCGTGTGACGGAGTTTTGACTCTATATTGAGCATGCATTTTCTTTCCCCTGGTGACATCGGAAAACTTTGCGTAATAATAGATCTATCCGTCATAATTTTCACTGTCTTATCGACTGAAATACATTTTGGGGGTTGAATTTTCCTAGTATACTGGGCGAAGATAATCATAATCTGCAAAGTCATGTTCAGCACTTCCTTCCATTGACCAAGGTTTTGCTGCTTACTTCCTAAATCATGCACGGCATTGCACCAGTGTATCTCAATGACCCGATAACTTGGTACACTCCTAATAGACCACTTCGCTCTGGTAATCAGAAGTTGGTTGCCACTTCTTGTGGCAGAGTCAATACTAAGTACTATGAGGATAGGACTTTTTCTACTGCTTTTCGCGAGTTTTGGAACCGCCTACCGTTTTCTCTGCGTGGTGAGGCTGAGATGGGTGCGTTCGAAGCCGCTTTGAGATGTTTTTGGAAAGCGGGATACGAATACTTATTATTATTATTATGAGAGGGTGTAGTGAGGGCGATTGTTGCAAAATCATGATTCATAATTGCACTCCCCTCCTTATCAGACTCTCAGCGTTCCCAACAGCCTCCTAGGAGATCATGGCCTCTCCGCTTTGTTGCCCAGCGACGAATTGGATAGTGAGACATTTTCCTTCCTTCGTCGATAGGATTAAGAACACATCGCAGACATCCAACCTTATGATGATCTCTCTGGCTACATATTGAACGTCGCCCCGGAACGCCCACAGAGGCTCACTGAGTTCACGCCTGTATCGCCGGATGAGCTAAGGGGCGTAGTCTCATCATCACCAACAGAGTCCTGTAGCTTGGACACTGTACCAACATGGTTACTGAAGAGGACGCTGGGTACTCAAATAGGAAACCTGACAACAACTGTCAACGTGTCTCTCTCGAGTGGAAGGAGTTCCTGAAGGAGCCAACTCTTGACAGATCTGCACAAAACAACTATCTTCCAATCTTGTAACCCATCTTTCAGGCACAGTTATCGAGAGAGTCGTTTCAAGGAGGTTGAACTCACACACTCCACTTCCACGTCTGCCTATAAATCGCGTCATTCGAAACCACATTGCTCAGAATACAAATTGGCCTAACTCGTACATTAAACCGGAACACAGCAGCCATGTTCGTCTTGCTCGAGCTCAGTGCGGTTTTTGATACAGTGGATCATGGCAAACTACCAGACATTTTACATTCCACAATTAATGTAACTGGTGCCGCTCTTGACAGGGTCGCATATCACCTCAGTAACTGATCACAATGTGTTTGCATAAACGGAGAGTCTCCCTGTTCACGACGAATCGTTCGTGGAGTTCTACAGGAATCAGTTCCCGGTGTTTTTCTCGCTCATACACGCCATCTGCAAGACATTCACCATGGCTATCATACCATCGGTTTACTGATGATAACTAAATGTACGCGGAGTACGAACCGACCAATCCACTGAGTTGTGAACCAGCAGTACAGACAATATGCAGAACTGTATCGATCGAATCAGCCGCTGTATGTCAAAAAAACATCTGAAATTGAACTGAGATAAGACGGAAAGTCCTGAATGTCCTATCACAACATCTGCTCCGCCACTGCCGCATATCGCTCACTATCGATGGACATGCTATCAGTCCGTCTCGGTATGTACGAGTTCTAGGAGTTATTCTCGACTAACATCTCTCAATGGCTGATCAAATATCTAGTGTTGTAAGATTCTGAAACTTTCACCTGCGCAAAAATATCGCGGGTGGACTATGATTGCTGCAGCTCCTCACGTCATCCGTTCACATCATCCGGTTCGAGGTTTTAAAGCAGGTGTCAAAAAGAGTAAACGAACAGAAATAAACAATAATACAAATAACTCAGTGAGTTACCTATACGACAGAACAACATTTTTTGGCGTGGGGTCCCAAAGAATAAATTCGGAACGGTTATAGTGGCGAGTCTGGTGTAATTTTTCGAGATAGCCCTGCCCGAAGCGACTTCATTGCAGTTTTTAGTCATTTCTGATATGGATAATTTAAAAATGGAGGGTATCATTTTTCCGAGGTCGTCTGGTAGCCATTTTGGAAGCTCAAGATGACTGCCATACAATATTCATATCTCATGGTATATGGTGATGATAGGATACATTTTGGTGGCCTCTACAGCGGGTGTAATACCAACGAATTCGATAGTAATGTTTTCATCACAATATAAAATAGCAGCCATTTTTTTTCCTTGTTGGCCGCCATTTTGTACTAAATGATCCTCTCCTCGAATGTAGTGGCAATATATTTAATTTGTGTGGCCAATCTAACTGTCGTAATTCCCACGAACTCAGTAATAATGTTTTCTTGACTACTGCATAAAGTGATGGTTCTGAAATCTAAGATAACCGCCATTTTCATATGAAAATCACCATATCTCTCTGTGTGTTGTGGTTGTAGGACGGGCTATGACGCCTATTGTTACAATGGCGAACGGAATAAATTGATACCAACAAGCCAACTCAACGGCTCCGATACCAACGAACCTAGTAGTTATGATTTCATCTCCACAGAGCCAATTTGAAATCCAAGAGGCGGCCATTTTTGTACGGAAATGATATAACGCTTCAAATGTAGTTGTCATGAAGAAAATGGTAGCTGATCTAACAGCAGCGATACAAACATACCATTTTAGGGTTTCCCTCACTATTACAAGGGTGGTCATTTTGAAATTCTA
>JAUOBX010008908.1:0-14410 GCA_032360705.1 Eupentacta quinquesemita
TAGGGGCGGGGGCGCACATCAGGTACCTTGACCCCCCTGCAAACTATTCTTGTGACCCCTAGTGTCTATCAATAATTCAAAATGGGCGGGAAACGATTGACAAAGGAGCAAACAGGAGAAATAATTAAATTGACTAATTAATCGTGAAGGAGAGAGGACGACCATTGCGCCGATGTAGGCCTAGGCCACTGTGCTCCAAGTTAACTTTGGAAGAAATGACCACGTACTCTCTGCCAGAGCGTTTACCCTCCCCCGCCACTGCGTCCGCGTGCATGGAAATGGGTTCCCCGCATTACCCGCCCGTCTGCCCGCCCGCGTGAATGGAAACGCGGCTTGACTCAACACACAATTTGTCCAAGAACACTATACACGAAACCTGAACACTTTCTAATTGCCATCTGCTCCCAAATGTATGACATCAGTTGCTTGAAAATAATTATAATGCCCTCTGATCTATTCGCTAGAATTCATCTGGTACAATCATGTGTACATTGGACGAAACTGGGTTTCATCTTAGAAAATGTTCGATTAGGGAAGCAAGTTTGGAACATCTTCAGACACTTACTGTTCCATGTTCATAGGCTCATGCTAATAGCTGCTTGACTATAGAGCACAAAGTTCCCATGGAACCACTATATGTTATCGTTATGATGCTGCACCTATATCAACTGTTAGGACACCTAACCTGCAATATTTGTAGCAGAAGTTTGGCAGAGCGGTACAAGTGATGCGGAGTTTGCTACAGGTCCAGGTTCATTACTGCACTAACCACCAGCACTTGTTATGAGGTGGCTGTATATAAGCAGTTTTGATGGGTGAAGTCTGGGGTTCTTTGTTCTGTTTTGGTGCAGTGGACGAGTGATGATGGGTGTTGTTTTCAGTTAGTTGCAATACATTTTGTCACTCGACTTCAGGCAGTTGCCATGGTTAGATCCAAAGTAGTCTGTTTCTTTGGATCCTGAGTAGTGGTCTGATCCTAGAGTTGAAGGGCTTCACAAGGATACTCATAGAGCGTCCATACCTCCTGATCTGTGGAAGCCTTGATGCTCAAATTCCATGTGGAGGTGTATGGTTGAGAGCTGTCTGTGCACACCACGTTACGTTGCGATCGATCAAATTAATTTGCATAAGTTAGCATATTCAATGAAAATTGGCTTGAAAGCTTGTGTGCAAGATATCCATTTATAGGTAAATGCTTTGATGATGCAGTTCAGGATCAATGACAACTATGAAGTGATATATGCTGATTAATTAGGCTAATCAGCATAATTCATGCGAATTTTTCAACGATGTCAGATTTCAATGAAACAAAGTTGGTGGGGTATATTGGCAGCATTGATGAATTTACCAGTAGAGTCGAGGTCACTGAAGGTCATTTAATGTAATATAATTAGCATAATTTATCTGATTTGCGAAATTTCAATGGAATTTCAGGAAACTTAGTATATCTGTACTACTTCTAGTCCCGATGAATTAGGCAGTAGAATTGAGGTCACTAAAGGTCATTCAATCCAACTAATAAGCCTAATTGAGTCAGCTAATAACATAATTTATGCAATTTTTTCAACAATGTCAGATCTGATTGGAATAAAGTTGGTGGAATCTATTGGCAGCACTAAAGTATTAACCAGTAGAGTCGAGGTCATTCAATGTAATCTAATAAGCATTATTCATGAGATTTTTACAATAATGATGGATGTCCGGAAACTCTGTGTATATATATATGTATGGTCTACTTCTAGTCCCGATGATTTCAACAGCAGAATCGATGTCACGGTTGATAAGACATGGTACTGGTGTTATCCATGATCATTGAGGATTCCTAGATGAGTGAGCATCCTAATCTGTCCTAAAGGTGATGGAGGCTCCAAGTTATAACAGATGCTTAGAGATAGAAGTGTGGAAAAAAAAATCTTTTCCGAATCCAAATCAAATATTACCAGAACATTTAAACATTTGTTTTCTCTTCAGGTGGATTCAATCCCAACATTTATTCTTCCGATGAGGAAGAGGAAGAGAAGGAAGAGAAATTGATGCAAGCAAAGTTCCTGGACAATGATGACTCAGAGGACAAGGTAAGATTGAAGTAACTTGTATGAGCAGTATTCACTCACTCATCTCACTCACTCCCCTACTCACTCACTTGCTTCAGGTAGATGGGGCACGTAGCAATTCATTGTCAGGAGGGCAGCGAGAACATGTTGCTGATGTACGACCACTATGTCGCTGCTGTATGAGGGAGTGATATGGTGTAATGCTTTGTACACAAGCCATACAATTTTGTAGTGGATACGGTGGGCAGCCAGTGTAGGTCGTAGAGAATAGGAGTAATGTAGCCATACTTGTGAGTACCAGTACTCAGGGACTCCTGCGAGCTTCATCCTTTCCCCCCCCCCCCCCCCCAAGGTTTACACAAAGGAACCCTACACAACAGTATGCTCATTACTCAAGTAAGTTGCACGCTGTGAATCACTAATGTGAAATCATTGGCACACAAGTTACAGGCACAAGCATCCTTTTACAATCCAACACTTTTGTTGCTCCTCTATAGTGTCCCAACTTAGTGTTGATGGGATCTTGATTACCTAAGCTAAGTAATATATCGTACAAATTGGATCTGGTGTGGCGTCCGAATTCTCTAACCTCCTAATATGACATCATCCTGTTTTAGATCATGATAGTCTACTGTGTCAATATCATCAAAACAGAGAGGGAGTCATCATCACTTGTAGCTCGTTGATATATTATAAATATACTACAGTATTAACAAGATATGGATAAAGTGACATTGATATCTTGTTACCTCTCAGGAGGAGGTTACAGAGATGGCAACCCTAGAGTCTGATGATGAAGAAGAACGAGAGCCCGTCAAGAAGAAGAAGAGGCTCGCCATAGTCGACGATGATGATGATGACGACGAAGATGATGATGAAGGCTAGAGGTCACAGGGTCATGACCAGGTCACGACCTCATCTGGATGAACTAGCTACAAAAGCACAGCTCCACGGGCTGGAGGAAAATCCTCCCAACTAGTGCTGTCCGTGCAGAATTCCATAAACTTTCCATTGCCACAACATATGATTCGGATCTAACCTCCCCAAGATTTGAGAGGGCGGAGACGGTTACAGTCCGAATACCTGGCATACATGTATATCCTCTGTTCTTTGGAATGCTTGAGGACGACAATTGAACCATGAGAGAGAGTATCAGTATCTTAGATGGAGACTTTTAAATAATGAAAAGGTATGGATGACCAAAAGTCTTATGTTAGAACTTGCAATGCCAAAGAGTGCTTTTAGGTTAGCATTGCCACAAATTCCTCCACATGTTATTGCTGACTGACGATAGTCATCTTTGGTGCTATTTTCACTGCACACATGCCATAGACATGACATAGCAGTTCATTGCAGAATTTTATCAATGTTTCGTTTATGAGTACATACAAAAGGAGTAGTATCAAAACGATCAGATAGTGTGAAAAAAAGAGGAATTCTTCTGAATGCAGAGATCATCTAGGTTTTGCTCAAATTTGTGTTTGTTCAGGAAGATGGACTGAGGTGGTTTGATCATGTTGAAAGAATGGATGACAGTAACGAAGGCACGAAGTCTAGAAAAATGAAGATGGCTGGTTGTTGTGGTAGGGTTTGCATATTGGGTATGGTCCTTGCAATTGGAGTTATCAACCATAGCTTGGTCCAGAATAGGGTCGAAAGGGAGGAGATGTGCCATTGATTCAGCCTCTGTTACCCATGCTCACAGAGACCTCTGACTCTTGTCAATGATGAGTATGGGTCCTCTCAATATATCGCCCATGCGGTTGTTGCAACATCAGCAACAATATCTTTACATTACAGTTCAAACATTCGACCAACACTGACAGGCACACAAAGAAGATATCACCTAACATTACTATTCATTGTATATGATAAAAAAAAAGAAAAATGAGATGAAAGTGAAAAATGCTCAAATGCGATTTACAGGGCATAATGATGCGTCATAGTAATTTCATTTTACCTATCTTGTATTGTAGCTTCATATTGATTTTTATTGAGAGCTGTTTACTCAGTGAAAGCTGAGTAAAATATCAAGGTTCTCTGAAAAAAATGTTTCGCATGTGGTCGTTGGGATCAGGATCAGGTCTTGTATGGGGGATCAGAATACCTCAGTTGATGGGGCAAAAGACCAGTCATGAGAAGGTCAAGTTTGAGTCCCGCGGTCAGCGGGCTTTTCCAGTGCGACCTTAGGCTGAGCACTCATCTCCATCGCTCAGATTCACCCAGGCATTATTGGGAACCTGTGAGAAGACTATAGGCAGCAAATCGTTCTCTGGGTTTTTCGGGGAGTGTCTGATTCCTGTGATCAGGGTAGTTAAGTGTAATATGAGTCCTTCAATGAGATATTATCGTTGCTGCGGGGCAGTGGACATCACATGATGATTCCCACTTTTATCACTTATCTTATTAGTCTTGAGATGGATAAAGCCACTACGCGCAGGTATATTGAAAAACATTGCTTTGAGACCACTGTTCTGCCTCCTAGACTGTGTAAACTGGTGGTATGTAGGTCCATTTTGTCTCCTGGTACATCCTATTTTTACATTTCGTGGGTGACCAAAAGTTCATCTTAATTTTGAACAGTATTTTTGTATGGAACTGGCCACTGATGTGGTCCGATGAGTGACAGTTCTGTGATATTTTTTTTCTCATCTGTCTCAATTTGGACACAATTGATTACAAGAACTTCAAGTCTTCAAGTGTCCCTAGTACTAATGCCTCTTATTTCAGTGATGTGAGTCACCCACTCAACCCACTTGATGTATACAGAAATGTGCAGATAAATGAATCGTAGATTGAATTTGTGTTTTCTACTCATTTGTCAGTATGTGATCACAATGAAGGCTTTGTTGGGTATTCACCTAGCTGGGAAGCTTCCTCCCTCTATCCACATGCTTTTTTTGGGTATTAGCCCAGATGGCAAGCTCCTCTTCCCCATCTCCAGGCTGTGCTGGCTCCGTGTGAACTCTGCAACATAGCAATAGGTGCCTGGGAACATTCTCTATATAATGCTGGGATGTCATGCTTCGTAATGCCACCTGGAAGTGTGCTCTGTGCCCCATGTGGGCACATGAATCAGTGAAGGCCTGAGCAGTGCTGCGGTTGGGTTAGGCCTTATCGGTATTGTTTAGTACGTGGCAATTTGTTGGCAGTAACTCCAGATTGCTCGGTCTGATTAGACTGAAATGTGGTTTGCAGCTTTGTTATGAGCAGTAGTACAGGAACCCTATTGTTTTTGGTTTAGACCAGGGGTCATTTCTGGGCTGAAAATATGAAATTGTGAAAAATCGATATTTTGGTAAATTTTAGCTTGTTAACACAATAAATTGACCCCACCTGGATGAATCAAGCTTATGAGTGTTCCCCATGATGAGTACATGGTCCCTATTGCTTGGGGTCAGGTCTGAGGCCATCTGAGGTCAACAAAGGTCAAAGTATGAAAATCTTGTTATCAGCATAAGTCCAGAATGCTTGGTCCGACCAGGCCGGAATTTGGTATGCAGCTCTGTTATGGGGAGTACAATAACCCTATTGTTTTTGGTGTGGCTGGGGGGTCATTTTAGGAAGAAATAGGAAATTGTAGGAACATCCATGTTCAGCCAATTTCAGCTTGTTAACGCATTAACTAAAACCCCACTTGGATGGATCAAACTCATACTAGGTATGTGGGATCCCCATAATGAGTACATGATTCCCTATTGTTTTGGGGTCAGGTCAAAGGTCATCAGAGGTCACAATTCTGAAAGCCTTGTTATGACAGCAGAATGCTTGGTCCAATCAGGTTGAAATCTTGTATGCAAGTTTGTTATGGAGTACATTAACCCTATTGTTTTTGGTGTAGGCACTATTGTGCTGTGGGTTTTCCATGGAATGAAATACACGATGCCTATTTTTGAGGCCACCAGAAGTCAATAATTATAATGATAATGATAATAATAATATCACACACTTATATAGCCCTCTATGGAATCACTGACTTGCCTAGAGCGCTTTACAGATATTACCCTGATCATAGCATATGGTACGCACTCCGACAATCCCGGAGAGTATAAGTGGCAGCAGCTAATACAGCGCCTAGTTGTACTTCCTCACATGTCCCCATGATGGGTTGACACTCCCCAAACCCTCAGCATGCGAGGCCAGTGGACTAACCACTACACCACATCACTCCAATGCAGTCAAGGAATCACTAAGCCTTGTGGCTTTCTGGTTCGATATGACGTCACATTAGAATGGAGCTGGCTAAGGGCCTTCACGCTGAAGGTATTTAGGTGTTATATCAGCTTGTATGAACATCATTACCGCATTACTTTGTAGTCTGCCCAAAATGAAAGAATCGTGTAGCAATCCGAGAAAAAAATCGTTATAATGTAACCGGGCCCTAACAAGTCTGAATCAGACAGAAACCAGTTGGTGGCGCACTGCAGAAATGAAAGTCAGCAGGGAATAAGGAAGATATCATATCAACGTCTTAATTAACATCCAATTGAACGATACGAGCGTTCTCCGTTGAAAAATGTAACGTGTATCGCGGTATGTATTGTAGAGATAAACACAATTGAACGAATTAGAATGGGGGATATATTTTAAGCTTGTTTAGGTTATTGTTACGACTTACAATACTTACAATAGGAAAAATGTTTACGATAGAATAGGGCTTGTAAAGGGTAGCTAATCTGATGATCTCAAGTAGTGATCAGCGAAGACCAACGAGCAGGCTATTGCAAAAGTCGAGTGGGATGAGACGCCCCAGCTGATGCGCACTGTCTCGTAAGGTATTTTCTGATTGGCTGATGCTTTTTTATTACGTCGATTATAGTCTTTGTTAGGGCTGGAGATTAGGTTAGGGATTAGGGTTAGTGGAGCCAATCATAAAAATTCTTCCGAGACAGTGCGCATCGGCCCTGAGACGAAGGCGTGGGCAAGTCCATCGAGAACATTTTTTACATAGTGGAACTAAATGCAGGCGCGATGCAACATAATATTGAGTGAGAATCGTCTCGCGCTCATCGACGCCAAATGATTGACACGTTGATAGACCTGCCGCGGGTTGTTTTCGACAGGACTAACACCATCAAGATGAATAAAATTGATGAAGTCATTCGAAGGATCGGTGAGCGACTCAAATATTAGTCACACCCCTGGGTCGCGGAATGGCTTCAATTCGCTGACGAAGTGGGTCTTCCTGCAAGCGAATAGACTAGCTGTCCCTTTAACGGAAGCAGAGGATCGTGCCACGCGATGATTATTTCGCTACAGCGGTGTCATTCAGGAAAGGACCTCCACCTTCTCCGCTCCAAACCATGTGAGGGTTGAAGAAGTGTTGAGGACTTGTGTGATGGGGACAGTTTGAACCATTTCCCGGAATTCACGGGGCCAGTGATGGAATGTCGCGATATTTACTGCGCCTCTATCAGCCTCATCATTAGAGAATGCTCGGAACCCGTGGCCAGGACAGCTTCCCCCTCTGCGATTTGTCATCCGCATCTTCAAATCCCCAGACAACCTGAAGGGACAGGAAGGATGGTATAGACTTCTTTACAGAAAAATCTTTGAATTGTCATGAGCCACTGCATGATATTTGATCGATCAGCTTTTCCCACTCCACACTTCGCAGAGTTTGCCTGGCTGTAAGTCAACAGATAAACTTGTCTCATTTGACGCAGATCCGAACTCGTGGTAGTTGTTCATCGAAATTCAAAATACCTCCGGGTAATCTGAGTGTTTAGAAGACGTGTCATATGTGAATAGTTGACATTTTCCATTTAAGAAGCACGTGCTGTATTCACAAGATATATGTATTTTAGGAACTATGTTCACCTGGAATACACCCGACATAGTCGGGAATGTGATGTCCCGAAAATGGGTTTTCGGGATAACCCTGCCCAAAGATTATTTCGAATATGAAGAATAACAAAATGGAGGGTGCCATTTTTTCAGACTCGTCTCGGCGGCCTTTTTTTTACTTTCAAAATGACCGCCATTTGTCGGTGGGTAAATGTTCAGATCCCTTTGCATATATTTGGGTGAACATGCATTTTAGTGGATAATACAATGGCCACGATACCAACTTACCCAGTAGTAATGAATTTACCAGTATGAAAAACAGCGGCCATCTTTAATCCGAGATGGCCGCTTTTTCATACTGAAATAACCATATCACTTCGAATAGAGTGGCTCAAGCATTTAGTTCAGTGGCTTATCTAACAGCACCAATACTAATAAGCCCCGTAATAGTATTCATCTCCATTGAGATTGGCAGCCATCTTGGATTTCAACATGGTCGCCAGTTTCACATAGAGATTATCCTATATCTTTGTGTGTAGTGAATGTATAGGCTGGACAATAGTGTTTATTGTTTTAGGGAAAATCCACGAGCTCTGATACCACATATTCTGTAGTGAGGTTTGAATTCTCTTTAAAAGGCGGATATCCTGGAATCCAAGATGACGGCATATTCAATATGAGAACCTATTGTTATTGTTCTAAGAGGCAATTTCAT
This sequence comes from Eupentacta quinquesemita, assembly GCA_032360705.1. Classification (NCBI taxonomy): domain Eukaryota; kingdom Metazoa; phylum Echinodermata; class Holothuroidea; order Dendrochirotida; family Sclerodactylidae; genus Eupentacta; species Eupentacta quinquesemita. Next base: position 8,557 of record JAUOBX010008908.1, read on the forward strand.
TAGCTCTGGTTCCCATGGAACCAGTCGTTCTGTTTCTATCAACATTAGATGGTGGTTAACTTGAGATTCGTAATAGCCCCCATGTGCCATTGTACACGGTTTGCCTAGAATATGGTTTGAGTTAAATGTTCATACTGGATGAACCATATATTCGACTATTTGGTCAGTGTTTGTGTTATGGATCCGACAGACGCGGGCGTAGACCCTTTTCAACGTGGTCGACTCAGTATATGAACCGATATACCACCTCTAGGTGTTTTGAGAGGCCACTGACGCAGCCGCCAAATTATATGAAGGGTTTGGGACATATGATATATCTCTGACGTTCGTGACCTCGTGTGTGGCGCTGTAATGTTGGTAATCTGGTTCTCTCCGCCTGAGCCCAATCTGAGACCAGTTTTGGTAGGCGTAGACCCTGTTCAACATGGTCGACTCAGTAACACCTCTAGCACAAATCCACATTATTATAGGCAGATACTATTTCGAGGCGAGAACACAATCGAAAGGAGTTTTGAGTGGCCACTGACGCAGCCACCAAACGTAGAAAGTTGAATCATATGAAGGGTTTGGGGCATATGAGATATCTCTGACGTTAGTGACCACGTGTGCGGCGCTGTACTGTTGGTAATCTGGCTCCCTCTGCCTGGGCCCAATCTGAGACCAGTTTTGATTGCTTGAATATCCTCTCGCCCCATTTGGATGTCTGTTTGCCTGTCTTGTAGAGAACTCGTCTGGGTCGTCCTTGGTTTCACAGGTAGCGTCAGTCAATGACTGTATAATGTAATGGTCCCGTTACGGTCTTGATATAATATGGAATCACTCGAATTAGGTACTGTGCCTGGACCAATTTTCTTCAGGAGGACTGGCTGTCGCCCGAGCAGCAAGTCACCTCTCACCCCGACCACCACCCGTGTCCAGCGGAGAGACAATGCCATTACGGCCGAGGCTGGGCCAAGGCGCAGTGTGTTCCTCACGGCCCGGAGCAGTCCTTGACTGTATACTGAGGCATCCTATACCCAAGTCAGTTATGTGTGTGATACAATTCTTTCTTGTGTTGCAACGGTCATTTTGAGAGATTGCAATGGACAGCGCTGTTTCTGGGGGATAGTTATGAGTCCTATGTTGGCCCTCGAGGATATGATATCCGTGATGGGACAGTCTCGGGCTCCACGACTCCCCTAGGAGTCATGACCTTGCTGTTGTTGGTTCATGATCGCAATGTTCCCACGATTGTGTAACCGTTAGGCAGATAGATCAAGCACTCTAGATGGGAGGTGGGGGATGCTCAAGAACTCCGGGGTATTCAGGATTCAGATCTCTATGGATCAGGTGGATACTGTTATTTTGACGTGCTCATACTATTAGGTTAACTTGAGTGGCATTGGAGCAGCGGTATTGTTCCATTCCGGGGATGCTGTATGTCAAGCTATCGCTGGATTCGTTTTGTTCGGGTCGGAGCTGTGGTGTCATCCTTATTAAATAGAAGAGAACCGTGATGCTTGTACCGGGTAGTCTTTGCTATGGTCATCCTAAACACAAAATTTGGGCGTGGGATGCTTAGGCTCAGCGCATCGGGTTCCATGAGGAGCATATTAATTATTCCCTGCTGTTTCCCTAGCTCCTACATTTTTCAACATCTGAATGGAATGAAAGAGAATGTTAGGATCCACGACTTGTACTTTGCTGATGAGGCTGCATCCTCTGTTGAGTTCGTGGATTCTTTTGTGGTCGGATGTTCATGGAACGATTATCCGGAAGGCAGATCCATTAGGACTCCATGTTTGCCCGTTGACCTTTTTATTCCAGGAATAACTATCGATACCCGAGTTACTGTTTTGCACGATAGTGATGATAGCACTATCGCCACTACGCACATAGAAATATGATTTCTCATGAAAATAGCCGCCGTCTATGGTAATTGAATAATTACAACTCAGTAGGTATCAGTACTATATAATTCGCCATGATGATAAACGATAGACACTATAGCTCGGCGTACAACAACTACACACTGAGATATACGATTATTTCCATATAAAATTGGCGGCCATTTTGAATACCAGAATGACCACTCTTATTGTTACTGAAGGAAACATTGAATTGACATGTTGGTATCGCCGCTGTTAAATCGGCTACCCGAATTATTTTTATAGCCACTACATTCGAAGCGTTATATCATTTCCATAGAATAATCATGGGGCCATCTTGTTTTTTCAAATGGCTGCCGTTTCCGATTAAAACATTATAGACTAGGCACAGAAATGATGAATTGTGTTGCGAGCGGCAAATCATGCTCGAATTTGGTAACACATATATTTAGGGTAATTCGACCCTGCTGATTACGAAAATCGCTGTTGCCAAGGGAAAAAATGATGAAAATGGCTGCCAGAAACTGGTGAAATTATATACGACAAACTATTTATGCTATGATGCAATCAAAATGCATAAATTGTGGTTCCGGAGTTGACAGTTTCAATTGAAACCCTACCCTTTTGTATCATGTAGAACAATGATTCCAGCAGATGGTCGTCAACACTCAACAGTTCAAGATGGCGGACAAGTACAGTATGGCCGCCGAGATGGGCAAAACTCATATTCCATAATCGTTTGAGCTATAGAAATAGATAATGTTCCAATAGTGAGGCCAACCAGAAACAGGCATTATATGTCATTGTTCTACTTCTAGTGATGTGAAATGTCTCATGATATGTTCATACATATGTTCATCGCAGTCCCTGCAGCATTGCACGTTCGATTTTTTACATTTGCATACTCGAGATTTACACAGATCTCAGTCTTGCATTTGCACATCGCATATTCTTTTGGGACAGCATCTATTGTTGTTAATACTGGTAACAACTGAGTTGAGTCGCCTCCTTCCACCCGTAAACTGTAGGATTGAGATCAGGCGAATCTTACCAACAGGCCTGTTCCCACACTATTGTCTGGTAGTGAGCTCTTTAGATATGTTGACATAATGCGTCGCTCGTCGGTGGAAGACACTATGGCTGTTTTGGTTTGGTGAAGTGTTGCTTGCGACCTCCATCAACTGAATCACCTCTGACCTTGTACACTCTGCAAAAGAACTGTTCTGACAACTTGAAAGTTTCTTCAGTTGAAGGATCTTTGCCAACATGTGCCAACAGTGTTGGATTGCCACTGTATATGGTCCACATCGCCCGCTTGGTCTGTCCCCGAATGTACGATGTCGTGTCACAGCCAGTTACTGCATGGAAAGCCGGCAGTGAAGCCATGATTTCAGTTGACATACATCAGTGCACTTCATGAATAGGTATTAATCTTCGCACCCACCCTCAATTGACCTGCCATCATCCACATGTTTTTGCATCGGAACTGACACACCACTGATGCAGAAGCTAGCTGGACAATTTCCAACGAGCAGCTGTCCAGTAATGATCCAGTTATCACAGCTGTTTGATACCTGCCCATGATACTCGATCCTGCTCATGAACTCGTTACACTCAATACGGTTCTAAAAAGAAGTGTATCGATTGCAGATCATCTCGGACATGACTATATTGTCCTGAGAGTTGACAAAGCGGTCAAATGAGATCAAATGAAGTCTATCAACGCAGAGTTGTGTTGAAAAATAGAGGACTTCCTTTCGCAATGAACTTCCAGAAGGCAATTGGTCAACACATGAGTGGCTGTGGTATAGAAGAGCCGTAGATAGAGAGTGGCCACCTAGAGGAGAATCCAGTACCACTTGGTACAGTAGAGTAAACGGTATGCAAAATCCATGAGAGCTCATAAACTTACGTACCAGGCACTATGACAAATTTCGGTACCAGTACTGCGTGCCTACATCTTGCAGAGGAGATTGGCAAGGTAACGGAGGAACCACTCAAACACACTGTACTACTTGCATCTGATGACTTCCAAGGTCAGCCCGACTACCTCATGAAGTCACAGTCAGGAATGTCCACAGTCCAGAATGTCAATTTCTGGATGTAGTAGATGCATATGGTTTCTATTTTCTGTGTTTCACACCTTCTCTACGCGACAGAAAGAGGGCGCTCTATTGTGAATCTTTCTGCCAAATGCCTAAAAAAAGTCTATTACTGCATACATGATTGAGATGCACCAACTGCCAGCAGAGATCAGATGTCGATTTCTCCAAGGTGATTTTGTTGTGAAGTGTCGCCTGGGAGGTTCAATCAAGTAGAACCAGATCATGCTCAAGAGTGGCTCGTAGGTACTGGCAAAGATTCTGGAGGCATTGTTGGTATCACAAATCAGCCGTCAGCCCTACAGAGATGATCCCTCTCATTCCATCGCACTGATATAACAGAGAAAACTTTCGGGATGTTCGGGATTTCGCCAGAGATCAGTGGTAGTAATGAGAGCAGACCAGGCCGCCAGAAGAGGGACGTGAATGATGGAATGGCCATCAAAGAAACTTTGATCAGGTTCAATGTTCTTCCGGAGACAGCACATAAAACAACATCCCTAGGGAATGTCGAAACAAACAATGATGCCACGGATAGTGTCAAAGAATTGCATCTCACTGCGCGGTCACTGGGATCGTTGCCAATTGAGAAGTATGTGGATGAACAATGACACCAGACCCGCCAAGTAAAGTGAAGTTTCATGCTCCAATGAAGAAAAATCAGCCGGGGACGATCAAATCACCGTACAAAGAAGACAAAACGGATCACCACATCATGCAGAAACTCATTGCTGCGTATGAAGCAGGACAATCAGTGGATCTGAGCAATATCCTGAAACATGAGCTTGTCTCTGCGCCACTGTTATTGTCGAAGAAGGATGGCCCTTCTACGTACAGGCAACAAAGCTGAACCGAGGTATCTGATGGCAGAATATATATCCAGGAGAGGCAAGAGCTTCGGGTTGATAGTGCGTCTACGCAGCTAACTATCGACGTTCAGGCAATGGTTGTGGCCCTTGGCAAACCAGCTGACGCATGCACATTCGGTGAAATCACCGACAGCTTGACATCACACAGCAAGATATATGGCCGGGTCGATGTTCGTGGATGGATAGTTTGTTGAATATGACTTTCTGGCAGCCATTTTGTCAGCCATTTCGAATTTCAGCTTTTTGATCATTTTTTCTCTTGGCAACAGCGATTTTCGTAATCAGCAGGGCCGAATTACCCTAAAAAGATGTGTTGCCCACTTGATTTGCTTCTCGTATGGCTTTCCAGGGGACTTTTCGCCTCCGCGTGCCTAGACTTTTACTACTAGGTTCGTTGGTATCAGTATCGGTTGAGTTGGCTTGTTAATAGCAGGCTATTTCGTTCGCCATTGAAACAATGGGCATTATACCGACAACCACAACACACAAAGAAATATGGTGAGTTCCATAGCGAGCGGCCATCTTGGATTTCAAATTGACCACTCCATGCAATAGTGAAGAAAACATCACTAGTTTGTTGGTATTGCGACAGTTAGATGAGCAACAAAAATAAATTATATAGCCACTGCATCCGAATGGAGAATAATTTAGTACAAATTTTGTACGAATTTGGCGGCCATCTTTGATTAGAAAATAGCCGCTGATTTTTATTGTGATGAAAACATCACTTCTGGGTTCGTTGGTATCACACCTGTCGTAGTGGCCACCAAAATGTATTTTAACCCCACTTTATGCGAATGACCGAAATGGCCACCAAGACGACCACGAAAAAATTGCACCCTCCTTTTTTTAACTCTCCATATCAGAAATAATCGAAAAGTGCAATACAATTGCTCTGAGCAGAAGAAGTACACCAGGCTCCCAACTAACACCTCTGTATTGTATTTGTATATCTTTATTCATATTGCAGTAAAAACTGAATTGCATGAATATTACAATTATAAACATTAAAACA
>JAUOBX010009019.1:0-14408 GCA_032360705.1 Eupentacta quinquesemita
TTTGTGACAATAATTTTTCTCCACTGACTCTTGCTGCTAGCCACTAATTTCTCACCATTTCGGAGAGGACATTTTTTGACGGAAACAAACACCAAACTTTGACACATTTTCTCACTATCTCGAAAGTAAGCAATGCTCATCGTGTTCCAGATTCTTAACAATGCTTATGTACCTGTTACTTTTAAATAACTCTGTTATTCTCAGCTGCTCCTTTAGTTAGTGGATTACACAGATGAATATTTCTAAAACGCAAATGAGACTACAAAATTGTCCAAAAATGGCACATAAAATGAATTTTCGGGCATTATCCATACTTTCTGAAAAATTTCTTCGTCGTTGTAGGTTGGTACCATGTTGAACTTTCACTCAGTGTGCTCCGTTTTATTGCTGAGGGTTTCTCTTTTCCCCAGAGCTTCCAAAATACAACATTTTGGTTCATGTTCCCTGATTGTAAAACAACCCATATATACAGTGTGTATGCTTGGTAGGTATGCGGCCATGAGGAAGATGTTCCCTACTATTTTAGAGTCGTCTGGTCAAAAGGCATCTAAGATAATCGGAAGTTGATAGCAGGGTTGTAGCTAGAGAAAAATTAGTGCTGGGTCAAAGTCCAGAAACCTTGTAGACACGATAAATAGTGAACAAAGAAGTGCAGAGACTTCATACTTAGTATGTAGGTTGGCCATATAGAGTACATGATCCACATTGTTTTGGGGTTTCGTCCAAGGACATCTGGGGTCAACATATGTCAAAGTCTAAAAACCTTGTGAACACGATAACTCGTGAACGAAAAGGTGTAGAAACTTCATACTTAGTATTTATGGTGGCCATGTGGAGTTCATGATCCCTATTGTTTGGGGGTTCCGTCCAAGGTCATCTTGGGCCAACAGAGGTCAAAGTCTGAAAACCTCGTGAACACAATTAAATAATGAACGAAAACGTACACGGACTCCATACTCGTTATGTAGGTTCGGCTTATGGAGTACATTATCCCTTATTGAAGGGGGAAGGGGGCTCAACAGAGGTGGATGTCTAAAAACTGTGTGAACACGATAATCAGTGAACCGAAAGGTACAAAGACTATATCACTATATGCTTGGTAGGCTATGTAGGTTGGTCATATGGTGTACATGATCCCTGTTGATTCTTTGTCTGGTCCAAGGTGATCGTAACTGTGTATGATTTTTTTCCTCCCCCCCCCCAACAAGGTAAGGAATCACTATGCATCTTTGCGTTCTTGTTTATTAGAGCCGGACTGCAGGATACCTTTCAACCCATACAGCCGAGTGGCCAATGCTAGTGCCTGATGACCCTGCCTGTTGCCGCCCGGCGTGGCTACAACCCTGGGTTCAACAATGGTTGCCGTATACAGTAGGAACCTTGTAGGCACGATAATTGTTGGTAGCATGGTGTAATGGGTGCATATTTGAACGATTGAATTGTCAACAGTTTTCCAGTCAATTTGTTTTAATAAGCTGATACTTTGTTTTGACTCCACACAGGTATACTTGCATTTCCTACCAGTTGGCCATACTCATGAGGATATAGATCAGATGTTCTCACGAGTAGCGAAGGAACTCTGCCAGTCAAATGCTTTTACATTGGAAGGTAAATACCTGTTTCATGACGATATAGCTGGTTAGGGGCTTTGAGCATGAGCCCGCGGTATTTGCGGCCTGTCGCAGAAGGCAACCAAGAGGAAGATCGGTTGAAGGAAACTGAATGAGGATGGGTTTTGGGAATGTACAACGTATAGGAAACAAGCGAAAACAAGTTTCCCGTGTATCCTGACTTCTGACCTATTCTGTTATCCAGGTTCTGTCTCTGGACACCACCAGTGGTCGTTGGTTGAGCATGCTTTGGTTGGTTGGGCTACTCGGAATGCAGAGTGGAATCCCTGTGTGTGTAGGGGCATTCGTGAGGCCACCTACCACTGGCAAGTCCACCCTCAACGTTTCTGAGTAGCTCTACTGGCTTGTATTATATTGACCTTTCGGCAGCTGTTCTTCTGGCTTTGGAGTTTCCCCAGTCTGGGTTTCTAACCCTCAATAAAACCATAATGCTGTATAAAGGTCGGGTGCGAGATCATGAATCCTCCACACTACTAAACAGGAATATTTCATGCCCCCTGAAGGAATTAATTCATATATGGTGTTACAGGTCCTCATGGGACATTGTAATCTTCAGATACCCTGAATGAAACCGTGACGCTGAAGCAGGGTTGGGTGCAAGACCCAAAATTCTCCACAATACAAAAACAGCAGGATTTTACGTTACCTGTGTAATTTATATCTGGTCTTCACAGGACATTGTGGTCTCCAGAAATATATAGGAAACAAACTAATGTTGCCGCTGCCACAATGCGGAATGTGGTATGTAGAGCTATCTAGTTTCAATAGACTGGTCCCGTGCTTGGTGCAGCCTGCAGGGTACATGTCACCACCATCCCTTTAATTTTTTTAAATGATGGTATTGGGCAATTCCAGGATAAGTTTTGTTAGATAATAGTTGCGACCACAGGCGACGCAAGCTATTTCTCCACAAGTTGCCTCACAGGGTCCCATTACATGTGTGTAGTGTGGGTCGGTCTTGGTGTACATGGGGTCATAGACACAACACCAAGTCTGGTGACTTGGAAATACTGCTGAGGTATTCTTTGCCACCTGAGGGTCAATGTCGTAATTCTGTGTGAAAGTATGCATCAGTGGATCTTCTTCCAATTTGGTCATGTTTCTTGTAATGGGCTAGTTCAATGACACTTCCAGGGCTAAGGAGAATATAATTTGTCTTTTTCATTTCCTCGCAAGCATATTCCTTGATAGATATTACATAGTTATTTTTGACTAGTTACCAACAGTTGATCCAATTATGTTTATTTATTCATTATTATATTTATTCATTATTGTATATACTGTAACTTCCTACTGATAGAAGATTTAATGTTAATCATCATTTCAGACTTGAAGGACTTGGTGACTAGAAGCTACACCCCGCCTGTCACTGTGAAAGATGTGAAAGCAGTTCATGATTTTAAGGCTGTCCTAGAACCATGTATGGCAGGTGCATTCCGTGGGCATTCCAGGCCACACTGGTTCCGTTTCCAGAAATCTGAAGGGATTGTGTACATGCATTACAAGATGTGGCTGGACAGTCCATGGCAGCCAGTCTCATCTGACAGCCCAGGATTGGTTTGTCTAAAGGTATGTATTTTTTGTCTCGACTGTAGGCATGATAACTAGTGACCACAAAGGTGCAGGGACTTCATACTTGGTATGTAGGCTGGCTATAATAGTATATTGAGTATATGATCCCTATTGTTTGGGGGTTTGAAGTCCAAAAATATTTTACATGATAGCTAGTGAACAAAAAAAGCTGGGACTTAACTATGTGGTTTGTAGTTTTGTCATGGCGTACATGATTCCTATCGTTCAGGGGTTTAGTCAAGGGTCATCTCGACTCAGCAGAGGTCAAGATCTTAAAAACCATGGTAACTAGTGGACAAAAAGTGCAGAGGGTTCATTCTTGGTGTGTAGGTTTGTCATATTGAGAACATGATCCCTCCAAAAAACCTTTTAAACTTGATAACTAGTGAACGGAAAGAGGCATATACTGTATACTTGGTATGTAGGTTTGTCACAGGGTCTCAGCGATTCATGGTCTAAACAATTGAGACCAATACGGAAATAACCCTGTCTCGAAAATCAAGAAATCCAGATATAATCTCATTACTCTCAATTATTCCCATTATATTTTCAGTCCTGCCCTGACTCTGATACCATGCCAAACTGGGTTGAACCAAACTTAGAGAAGCTGGACTGGGAGAAACTGTGTAAAGAACTTCCATGGCAGTACAACTCCTGTCTACCACAGATGGCGAAAACTTGGTGGTCTACGTTTCTTGGTGAAATGCAGGAGGAGTATTCAGAGGTAACAATGCATTCACAGTGATTTGTAGTGTTTCTTTCTACACAGACTATTGACACAGTCTGTCTGTCTATTTTACCTAGTTATAACAGTATTGCAAAGTAATTTCCAGGTCATGTGTTACCTAATGACTGACCAGACGTTAAAAACTTTCCATGTTTTCAGGTTTCCATGCATTTTGATACAGCTACAAGGAATTGCTACAGACTTTAAGCTTCATGTAACTGGGAATGTTGTGTCTTTGTCTCACCTGAACTTTGTTTAAAGGAGACTCCGTGATCACTTTGTCAGACCATCGGTCTGTATACAGGCAATTCAATATCTCATGAGTTGCAAAGTCCCTCCTGCCTTAATTTAGTGATTCTACAGATATTAGCAAATGTAACGAAAGTCTTCACTACATTGTATGATGACTGATGAACAATCTACTGATTGTGCAACCAGGTGAGGCAATTATGGTGGTTGCCTTGTTTTTCAGAAGAAAAGAAGGTAGGAAGTTGACTTATTCATTCTCACATGTCTAGAAGACATACTCATGAACTAGGTCGCTTATTTCCTTAATATTGACAGGTTCCAGCAGAGACCCAGACATGGTCTGTTCATCATTTGGGACAGCGTCAGCCAGATAATGAGCCAGAACTGGAGGAAGTCCTCGATCTGGTGAAGGTCATTCAAGATCGGGTCAATGCAGCATGTCCTACGGTCAGTAAAATCTTCCTTGTGCATCTCAGAGTAGAAGGATCCCAAGATAGGCCTATGTGTTAACTGGTCGGTTAGCATGTAGGCATGACCCAATAGCGTGACTGAATGACAGGGGGCTTTACCAACTGCTTGTTCTTGTTGTCTCAAAATAGTATGTTTGCTGATCTTGCTGTTACATCCTCCAGATTTTTTACTGGCCCCAGCCTCACCGACATTCTCCTTTTCCGGCTGTGACTGATTTCAGCAGTTCATCTTAGAGCCAGATGGGACAATTATCCAATGCCATTTTGCATCTACGAATAATCCTTCTGACCATAAGCATAATTTTATTTTCATCTTGGTCATGTTGATTGCGGATGAGCCTTGCCCTCTCTCTTCAGGTATGAACAATTCCTGTTCACCCAAAGGGTCGCCATGCAACAGAAGATCCCAAGATCTCGGATTATGAAACGAGGGTAGATGGGGCTCCTTATATCTGTGGTGAAGGCAATCCATCTAGGAGAAGGAAAACTCCTAATTTAAACCATTTCAAGGGCGAGGAGGTCATTTAGCTTTGGTTGGCAGAAAGGTCGATGCCAGGAAGGCATCCAGTCATAAAATCTATGCTCCAGTAAATTCTTACATGATGAAGTGAGGTGAATCAGGCCACCTCCAACATCAGGGACCACTCCGTATCGAACTGGCTGAGAAGAGAAGATGGAATATTGGGAAATTTTCAACCACTGATCAACATAACTCATAGTGACTATCCTGTAGAAACATTAGTAATTACCCAATCCCACTACATAACAGCAGTACATGGTGGCCAAGACTCTGCTAATTTGAATGCCAGGTACAGTCACCTGGTTGCTGGAATCTGACTCAAGCCTTGAACTGTTACATGCCGAATGTCTCTGATACTGCTTGCTCAACATATTAGGTAACATTGTGGATAGCCCTATTGCCTCAAACCTGTGCCAAGAGTGTTGGTAAACTCATATACTGTCAGTCTTCTTCTTCTTTTATTCCGGTTGTGTCCCCAATCATGGAGGTGGCTGGATTCGCCTTACTCCACCAGCAACGTCTCTCACACTCTTTTGCCATTTTGTCGATTTATAGCATCCTCTTTCTTCAATCCAACCTCCTGCGTCTCCTCCTCAACCTGCCTCTTCCATGTCATCTTCGGCGGTCCTTGTTTCCTCGCTCCAGCCACCTGGAAGTCTAGGGCTTTCCTTAGGACATGATCACCATCTCTCCTCAAAAGACATGACCATACCATCCCACTCCATTTGCCTTTACAACTGGTCAACAGACTCCCCCAGACCAAGCTTGCCCCTCAGGTCCACAGCAGTGTTAGCGCTAAGCTTTTTATTCTGGGAGGGAATTCCCTCTCTGTGATTTATTATGAGAGGGATTCTAGAAGTGATGAGAGGGATTCTCATATACAGTAACAGTTAACAACCCCAGAATCTGAAATGTTTGGGAGGGAATGTCCCTACTGGATTATTTTTGTTAGAGGGATTCCTGGATTTAGACAGTGAAATCCCTCTCAAACTCCCCTTAGCGCCAACACTGGGTATCGGGCATATCCAGCTGACAATCCTGGCAATTAGAATCATTCCTTGTTGCAGAGACCTTCAGTCAGGATGAGGTAGAGTTAGTGATAGATCGATCAATCGATAATGTGAGGGTCAGAGGTCCTCGGCTCAATCTAAAATCTGATCGACTTGCCTAATGCCCATGCTCATGAACACAGGCCACCTAGTAATGTTAGTAGGTTGATGTAGCACATGATGAGGAAATGGGATTCGCTCTGATTGAAGATGGAGAATATATCCTACTGCCTTCCTTCTGATGTTACATAAAATAGCCACCCTAGTGGATCTTCGGACTCTTGACCAACACAGGGTAGTTAGCTTCCCAAATTGCTCGCTGAACAAGGCCACCGTAGCACACGACTTAGATGACAAGAGCATCAACCTAATGATGATAATGCTGTTGTTTTACGAAGTGCACATTACAGCTGCTAGAAGTCCTTTACAACATTCCCCCTCTGCTCACTGAAACTAGGTATGCACAATCACAGGGGTATTTGGCAGCAGTATAGTGAGTATACACATCCGCGCTGGCTGTTACCGTTGATGCCTGGGTAGGACAAGGCAACCTTCTATCGTTGGTATCCAGGTAACAGAGCTGCTAAGGGCACTTACAACATTGCTCCTGCTTCCTTTAAACCAGATATTCCCTATGATATACAGCAACAATAATGAATCATTTGCAGCTTACAGTGAGTGCAGTTTTCAAATCTTCACCCTTGCAGTGCCTTAAATAGCCTGTATAGGTTCTCCCTCTGGTCCAGTGAGTAGTCATAAAAGGAAAAAGAAATAAAGGGTGTGCGGATGTTGATGTTTCGTTATTTTTCTCTCCACAGGGAGGGTTCCCTCACTACGGTGAGGTCCGTAATGACTTCCTCATGCTGCGAGGTAACGTCATGGGCTGCAGGAAGAGGGTCATCACTCTAAGGAAGGTAACTAATGCTCACTAAGGTTGTGCCTTCACTGCCTTCACAATCGATCCAGCAACTGGCCAATTCATTATTATAACAAATAATAATATATATGAATCACATTTACTATGTGATTATTCACTGGATCAGGGGTTAATCAATGGTCCATGGTGTTTATATCCTTGGATAATACACGCTACACCCTGGTGTCGGTTGCCATGCGATATCCGAGGGTACCAGCCCGAGTAAATGCAGCAAAAGCAATTCACACCTGGGTGGCATCACTGGCATGTATGATGCTATAAAATACAGATTGGTAGTATATAGTCATTCGACTCATTTTGTACAACATACTGGTTATCCAAAATGACATTGCAACTTTTGTCTACTTTCCTCCATTATTCTCACTGCAGCCTCTAATCGTCATCTTTCTGATGAATAAGCCCACTGAACAAGTTGATAATATAGCAACAGTATATATTATCGAGCCGTTCTTCTTGGTGACAAATGATGAGGAAATGGATTTGCTCTGTATCATAGATGGAGAATATATCCTACTGCCTTCCTTCTGATGTTGCTCTTAGACACAGAAAAAAGTAGAAACAGACACATTTTTACAGGGCCGAGTAGATGAACTTTCTCAGTAATTGCTATTTCCATATGCCTAACTAGAAAACCTGACGTATTGTTCATATGAAGAACAATTGTAGACTTACATACTTCCATTTGACCTCATTTCAATGAATAATACTGCACATAAATGTCACTTGAACCCTTGGGAGCTCTGCGAAATCTTGTTCTGCACTCGATGACTGGTATAATGTACATACGTCTCTAGATGTACATACAGGGCTGGAATGAATTGAACGCCACTGTGGGGTTTTGAGCAATGACCTTAGTGCCCTAGAATATAATCTGTCAAGTTTGGAGCCCCATCAGCCGACCCATTCGGAACACATCACAATTTCTCTGCTTTGTGCCCATACAGTTTTCTGACATACCCTCAAAATAGGTGGTAATATTGCCTCGCCCTGCTCAAACCTCAATTCAAGCTCTGGTCTCCTACAGGAGTGTGCTCTCTATTTCATCCTTTTCTCCATTCGCACAGTCTCTGCGTGTGCACACGTCCAGGACAGCCATGGAGAAGATCAACCTCAAGTTCATTGATACCACCTCCAAGTTTGGCCACGGACGCTTCCAGACCCACGAGGAGAAGGCTGCCTTCATGGTAATTACTGTCATGCTCTTGTATACCATAAACGTCTACTATTGGACCCAGGTTTGAGCAGGAAGACTGCCTATATGTAGCTAGTCTGATCAGTAATCGGGAAAATAGCCGCCGTGGCCCAGGGTGTCTTCCTAGTGAATGATGAGATTCACAATGACTGTCGCGAGCACCAGTGCTAAACGTCGATCACAAACAGCAGATCAGAATGCGAAGGAATGTCAAATTCAGGCCACCAGACATCCAGGTCAACCTATTCCGGAAAGGGAAAAAAGTTGTTTGGTTGTCTCGTTGAGAGCTACCGTATAATATGTAAACCCCCCCCTCTTCTTTGACCAAAATATTGCAGAAACAAATAATTTAATCCAGGAAAGGAAATCCAGCCAGAATTGTCCTATATCACTAAAAAAAAAGCTTGAAATTAGCCTCAAAATCTACCCTTTAGTAGAGGCCCCCTCTTGTCAAAATGTCTATTAGAGATTATACGGTATACACAGGTATGCCCCTGCTGTTATGAGTGCAAGTCATTGATAAAAAAATAGCAGACCTGTCGGGACTCCTAGTAACAACCAGATTGCGAAGGCATGTTAAATTCAGCCTAAATCAGGTCCGGTAGTCCCACTCTTTAGGCTACACACACAAGGTTAGCTCTCTTCCACTGACAATCTACTTTCGACTTTCGACACTGTAGGTCATTGACCTAACCAAATATGCAACTATCCCGTGGCCAAGTGTTTTCCCAAACTCGGAGCAAGAACAACCAAGCGGAGTACTGTTTGATTTTGTGTAGCACATGATGAGGAAATGGATTTTATCTGTATCAACAATGTAGAATATATCCTACTGCCTTCCTTCTGATGCTACAGCCAGATAAAGGTCTCGTTCTGAGTGAATCATGAAGATTGGCAAGTTCGGTGCTGGCGTATCAATGTTTCTGGGTCTTCCACTGAAATACAATCCTCAGGCAAATTGCTGTTGTTCTTAATGTGACATCTTCTTTTCCCCCAAGCTTCAATAACTTCAGTAATTGAATTTTTCAGTGTGATTACAATGAATGACCTGTGATGGACATTCCCTGTATGCATTCCAATTATTATTGTTCTTTCAGTTCCCCAGAATACAAGCAGTGTCTCCAGAGATATGTATGACACTGAATATTTAGGCATGTCCAAGATAAATGGATGGATAGCAATAAATTTCACATATTTCGATCAGGGTCCTAATTTATAGAGTTATGACTATTGTCATTTGGAGAAAGAACATCAACCCGCCTAGGTGCTGATGTTGACCCGCGTACCAGCCCCTTGAAGTCGTGACATGGGAGCGAAAAACACCGTTTCAATCAGCAACTTGAAAAATTGGTGACAATTGACATTTGGGAGACTAGCTCTATCTAAATTTCTTTGATGGATTTGCTCGGCAAGGTTCTGAATGGTAGCATCCCCTTACAGGGCATGGTGATGATGAGCAGTTTTATATTATTTCCGTATTGATTTCCAACTGGCTGGAGCTATACGTAAATTGTGTATAAACCATCTTGTTTATTTTTCTCCACAGGGTCCTCTGAAGAAGGATCGTATCAAGGCCGAGGCCGCTGCCTCCAGCTAGATGAACAACCCCTGGCCTACATCTGCCACGTAATCATGAATTACAGCTACTCGGCTGTCAACGAAGTTATTGAATGGCATTGCCGAGTTATAGAGTAGAACTCTTCGTCAGTTTAAAACGTCTCTGTGATTCCAAACATTGAAAATAAAAAAGATGTGGAAATTGTGACATTTTGTTCATTGAATTGTATTCTGTATGTCTCTGATGCTGTTCTCACTTAGGGGACTTCCCAAGGATCCTCATGATCGAAGCTAATAATTTGGAGGATCAGTTCAAACCCCAAGTTCATACGATCTTCTGTTACAGAGTTCGGGCTTTCGAATGTAGTTTGTGCCATGGTGATTGCGCAAATAATAGCCAGCGAGATATGTCATGTGGTGGGTGCCAGTAAGAGGAACTTAGGGTAAAAATGTGATATGTTGAGGTTTGTACCATAAACCAAAACGATAGAATACCTAGGAAATTAATTGTTCAAATTGAACAACACCGACGGCACACCTTATTGCACAATCGGTATGATGGATCAAGATTTCTGCAAGAGAACATCCTACAAAGATAGGGTTGTTTTTTATCCTCTATAATATCAGCTTTGATCATGACGATTCTAGGGAAACCCTTCGATGAGTTCAAAACTCGAAGCTAGATACAACTATCCGCATGTTAAAGTATTGTGTACCGCCGGATTTGATTGCTACAGGTTCAGGAAGCCAATGAAGGCTCATCGAGGAACCCTGGCTGTGTTGATCGTGGATGAGCACCCGCAATAACTTTTCCACCAGTGCTCAGATGTTATCGAGGCAGGGGTGCGCAATAACAATCTCGACCTGCTCCTGGAACGTACCCATTCGACAGACGAGGTCGTCTGGTGTGCCATTTTGTGAAAATATGTAAAATGCTTCTTCTCGAAGAGTTTGGATCATGAAAATATTATTGGGGACCAATGCTACATGGTGAAAGGTCGTTTCGTGACCAAAATGGGTCACTTCCAGGACCATAGGACTTCAATGATCATAGAGAGTTGGTCAGTACTATTGACACAGATGCTACATATGGGTGTTATTTAGAGGTCGAAGGTCATCTAGGGGTCAAAGTCAGCCCTAATAACATTTTTGAGGGTCCTTTGAAGGACTCCTCTCACTCAATCTGCATCATAGTAGTAATTTGACTGCATGATGTTGAGCACAACTTTGCTGGCATGACTAATGAGATGTCCGATAGTTTCCACAGACCTCGGTCATTCCTCTTATGGAGTGGGATGAAGGTGGAAGATGTCATTGTGAGGGCCAGATGCCTGTATCCCAGATATGCTGCACAGCCCTGTGAATGGTGCTGAGAATGGCGTTATCAGTTGCAGCAGTCTTTAGGCATTCAGCCAGAACGTTGTCAGGTCCCGGAGCTCCGTTGTTCTTGAGGGCCTTGATGGCTTTCTCAAGTGTTGGGAGGACATCATCTGAGATATATGGGGTAGCATATTGTAGACCACCACGCTGCAGATCTGACTGGAAAAGGATGGTAGCGTATTCGTGCCACCGTTGCCCTCTTCAGTGACAATCTCCAAGGGGATGTTCACAATTAGGAGCATTGTTCTTACCGGTCAGCAGTTTCGTTGTTTTGAAAGTATTTGTATTATTATTAGAATAATAATAACAATAATAATGTGATTATAGTAAATGAGGATAAATTTGATAAACGAATCCGTATTGACAATAAACTTCTCAAGTACTGAATTCACAGTGACCAGACAGAATTTCTTCGTCGTTGAGACCCAAAAATATGCCGTTTTTGTTAGACTGGAGCACTGGTGGATGTATTGCCTCATGTCATGAATTGATGGTTGATAAGAAAAACATATGGAGTAACACATGAATAGTCAATTAGTAGTGGATATGAATCCCGCAACAACCTGAGGAGAGTTAATATGGAATCAGCAGCAATATGCCAATTGGAGTAATCAAATCGGAAGTACAAATGCATGATTTTTCCTCAATTGGTTAGAGCTTTTGGTGTGTTCCTACAGTGTTTTGTGACGTTGACAATCTACGTTTCATCCATTGAATCCATTGATCAGGATCATGAGGCAACACGAACTGCTATTAGTATAGATTGGTATCATTGGAAAAGGGCATCAGATTCGTGTTTTGACCAGTAGACAATATATATCAAATGAATGAAACCAGCCCATAATCCGTTATAAATCAATCTATACTTAATACATTCCTACCCATCCTTGTACCATTTCAATACCCTCTGTTTCTAATGAATATTCTTTCCCATGTTTTTTGTGTGTCTTCATTGAGGAATGTGCTAACAAGTGCCCAGTTCTCGTTCACAATGTATTGTTTCGATAATGCTATGTCGTTAATACATCGAGTGTTCTGCAGACACAGATTGTACAAGCAGTGTGCATGGTATCTACACATCCTACAGTGGTATACTGGCATCTTACTAGAAAAAACATCAGTCAGACCGCAACAGGTCGAAAAAAGCTTCCTTTGTGTTACATTTTACGCAAGGCGGTCTGTGAAGTCACAGCTTTTGCATACTAATGAGCCCAAAATACAAATTTTCGATCTCTGATAACTTCATAAATTAGCGGTCATACTGAATGAATTTTACAAAAACTAGTGAAGAAAAATTAAAATATGATTTCCATACCTTATTCAGTTATAGAAACGTTAGAAGACCTATTTTGGGGCCATTTTTGTAGTACTTTTTTTAACGGTCCGTAAAAAGCACTCGTACAAAACTGGGATGTAGTGACACCAGACGAATTTCATCTGAATGAAAGACAAATTTGTTTTCCTCATGATGATATGAAAATCGGCCCATAAATTGGCTTAGATGAGTCAGGTACTCGGTAAATGTATAGACCTACCCTATTTTTTTCGCAAAGAATGCATTGGGACCAGTTGCGCAAACATGAAAATACGAAACGATCATCCGGTGACCGTGTGTGCTTTTCACGTTATCATCCCAGAATAACAGCATTTTTAGGTAGAGTTGCTAGTCCAGAAATAGGAATATCGTCAATAATCACGTCTACATCCATTAACCATGAAATAGATTATATTTATGGCCTGTCCCCATTGTTACACTACAGCAACATGGACGGAAACGAACAATTACCGGGGAGAATCAGTGTAGGCCATACAGCTATATGATACAAGTATTATATAGCTTCGTGGTGTAGGCTCATTGCCGACTATGGCGGATTGCTCTACTACTATGGCGGAAAGCGATGATTGAAATTATGATCTGAATTATCAACAGAAGAGCCTGTTGACTCAATATGATAATCTAATAGTAATAGCTCATACTGTCCTGCCTAGGTCAAGGTAAAAATAATTAAAGTTGGGCCTAACCTTGGCACCTCATAGTCATACCTACGGCATAGGCAAAATTAGGGGTCGGCTCATCGTAATAAATTGGAACGATCCAAATTGTTTGATTTTACTTAACCGCAGAAGACTGACTGACAATATACTTGCTGCTGCAGGAACCTGAATTCCTAGTCGGTGTAGCAGTGTTCAGATAACAGCAGGTGTTGCCGAAGCTGCACATAGCTAGCTGGGTTACGAGCATGGACTAATGCAATTCGCAGTGGAGTTTTTTCAGAGATGCAATCCATTGCAATCCATAAAGGCAGCCAATGAATGGGACGTAGTATATATTTTTAGGTTAAGTAACATAATGTGTTTTGTCTCAACATCTAGCTGCAACAATTTCCAATAATAAAAGGCATTCACTAAGTTGCCAACAGCTAATCTAGGTGAATTGATGTGACTTACCCAGGTAGGGCTCGCGCATCGACAGGGTTGTCTTGGAGTGAGGTGTAGAGAAAATTCTAGTCAGGGTTCTCCATCGAGTCTGAACTGGTATTATGTTATAGTTAACACATCCTGATCCTGATGCCAGAGGCTGCTTCGTTACAGCAAGTTCAAAAAATAACACTTAAGGTTTCTGACACCTTGGCTTTTTCGATAGGAGTGCTGTGTTCAGGAAGTCACGGAATGCTCTTCAGCCTCCCTTCTCTGTTGGACTAGTGTTCAGATGATATTAAGGCAAAAGTGTAGGTCTACTGTGACAAATCCCGACTTACTGCCCGGACTGTCATTTTAATCTCTTCTTCAACAACGACCAGTGAACCCCTGGATCTGACCACATCCTCAGACTAATATTATTATTGCAACTTATACGAAAAACCAAGTCCACTACACGTCTGCACCACAGCAGAACATGGAACCAAGACGCCGCAAATCGCCACTGCAAGAAGCCTATTCAACCAAGGGAAAAAACGTCACGCTACGAGTGCAGTATTCTGACCTGGAATGCACTGAAAGCAAACTGTTGTATACCAATGGTCACGCAAACCGCTTCGCCACTTCTCCACTCGAAGTACACAGAAGTGATAACTGTTGTTCATGAGGGAGAATCTGATCACCTTCATTCATACAGAGATCAAAA
>JAUOBX010009130.1:0-14408 GCA_032360705.1 Eupentacta quinquesemita
CACACACTCAGACACACACACAAACGGAAACCTTTTCGCCTGTACCTCTATTCAGGCACGAGGAGGCGAAGTTGGCGCATAGCTCATGTCTGCGTTCGTCGGTGCTCTGAACAGAAACTGTTTGCAGCGCTCGATTGTAACCTTCATAATCAGCACCCAGAAAAATCCTGAATGCGCGTTTCTGGATACTTTCCAGGGCCTTCCTATTGTTACTGGTAAGTCCAGGATGCCACACAGGGACAGCGTAATCAATAATGGGGCGGACGTAGGACTGATACACAGTCAATAAATCAGTGGGTGGCATCCTGAACTTCTTTAACCTGCTAAGCATATGAAGGCGCTGACGACACTTACTCACCATTCCGTTAACGTGTTCATCCCTCTGTCAGCTTGTATGGGATCGGTACCGTGCTCGTCCGAGTAAACCATAGAAAAATTCTTACTCATGTACTCCAACTGAGAGAATAGTTATCAGTGGTAAACACCCGCGTGGTGTGCGGACGTATGAGGTGACGTATGAGATGATCAATCCAGTAAGTTTGCATGTCTTGCACCACAACTAACCTGGGTAACGTGGTTGACATTTTACATGCAGCCTCTTGCCTACCTGTGACACTGGTGACGTCATGTTGTCGGAAGGGTCAATCACTGGGTAGTGATGTAACCCACTCGCGCGCACTGTCAATAGTGGCCGCGCGGTGTTCCGTCGACACCGTATACATAGGCTGCAACAAATGCTGGATGGCCAGGTATAGGGTCAATAATAGATATTCAAATGAAAACAGTTTTGGTAATATTGCCAATACTGTAATTTCTTTATAAATAGGCCTATGGTTGTTCGCATACATACGTTAACAGTTACCAAGTGTTATGCGTGTCAAAGAAATGAACAATATCTCTTTATACTTTTCACTCATCCTAATTCCTGATAATACACTTCTGATACCATATCCAATTCATCGATAATGATAATATCATTCAACCATACCTGTCAATAATTCTCGGATATGATTCGTCAATTTCAGTCAGCTGACCATGTGTTATCCTGTAGATATAACCACGGTAGCAATCAGGGATGGCGATTCACCGGCGAATGAATATTCTGGTGTCATTTTACTCCGGGAATAAATGTGTGAGTATGAGGTCATTTATCATTCAAGACCGATGGTGGCGTCATTACAGAGGCTGGGAAGACCAAGCCACGAATAGTAACAGTCACCGAAAACTTCTCCCTAACTCGGTCAGTGACGTCACAATGCTTGAGTTTCAAGCAACGACTGATGTTCAATCACTGTGAGCTGCGACCACAACGTACACTCGAAACAAACCAACACTGAACAGCTAGCTTTGTTCAACAGTATTCCTTGTCCAATGTCATCGATTTTGAACAACACTGACTGTTTTCAATTCTGAAGATATGTAGCTCTTTTTGCAATCGTATTCTAACATTCAGAACACTCGGCGCTCTGTGAAATTGCTGAATTTGCAAACTTCTGTTCATTTGCAAGTACATGGGCGCGGCAGACAGCCTCGGTCCAGCCTTCAAACTTTCTAGCGAGTCCGAAAAACAATTATAGAATCAAAGGTTACAACAGCAACTGCGTATTGATCTTGGATTAATAGAAAAATTGAATAATGTAGAAGCCTGAAGCCTGAAACATCAATTTAGGCCTAGCTGCAGTGGTAATCGGTAGGCTAGTAAACACGGCCCAACAATCTGCTTTTCAAACTGACTCATTGTGAACAATATGCTTCATCACCGTGGCAATTATTGTTTAATCTGCTATCGTATGCAGATCAACGATGATTAACAATGCATTGGCCAAATAATGAAAAGTTACACTAAGTGAAATTATGCTAAATTGGAAATATGCAAACGATGGTTCCCTCGAATGTGATTTAGTCTCGAATGATTTTTGACCGACCAGAATGCAAGAAACCAACGAAGGTATTTATGAATGAGAAGTTGCCCGATATTAGTCGATCGTGTGTACGGTGTAGTCCTACGGGGACTAGTGAACACAACAATTACAAACGTTCATTGATATTTCTGCTCGACTAAATGATGTGAAAGATGTATAGGCCTAACCTAGGTAGAGACGAAATTAGTGTATGCAACACGTGATAATTATTCATTATATAACCCGATGAGTATGTCAACATTGTCCATGCTAGTTTTCGAACCTGTAAATCAGACTGGAGTCAGTAGTTAGAAGGTTGCTTAGAAACAACTGTGCCGCGACTAGCAAGTTAGGCCTAAATACACTGTGCATCTGCTGGAGCATCATCCAGGATGCCATTTATACATGAATGCATATGGATAGATGCCCTAGAGAGGAAGAGGTAGTATCAGTACAGCAATTCAAAGTAGTTCGAGTAAACTTATCACAGCTACGGTAGCGGTCATAAATACAAATCCAGTAGTCAGCCTGAATCGTTTTCAAAATGTGAGTCTCATTGATCATACAATCTGACAATGTCTTCATTAGAAAGTACAAAGTAACAAATCGATTCAGGAAATCCATGATGAATACATGAAAGAAATATAGGCAGCGTGTGAAATTCATTTCTTAGGGGCAGATTCAGCCATCGTTAACACTAACTCCATGTTAGGCTATGACTGACGGACAATAAACTCAACATATATTTCAAACTTGTAAGTATATCCTTCCCAAATTTCCACTGTTCGTTTCTGGAAACTGAACTTACATAAAAAAAATTACAGCATATCCGATTTAATTTAATTTTTCCAAACTCAACGTTAGCCGAAACTACGTTATCCTAAATACAGACTAGGCTAGCATGATTAGGGATGGCCAATTAAACCTAAACGGAAGTTCGCACCTTTTTTTCACTTTGAAAAACTCTTCCAATCAAATTGTTTTGGATGAAGATGAGGTACGTATACAATGCCCAGAACAAAGTATCATGATTTTGTGGTAATCCTTCTTCAAATGAGTAACATATGGTGATTTTTCTGGCTTGCTCCATTGACTGCTGGCACGACGTCCCTCTGTGAACGCCCGCCGGCTTTGATGTTCGAATTGTGTACATATGTGTAGCACTAGGACGTATGCGACGACGTCAACGTTAACGACTGAATGTACTCGCATCGTACAGTTGAACGCGGTAGGGTCTATGCCTACACGTAGGCTAGAGCAAGATACAATACATCCTAGTATGTTGTCGTCGTAGGCCTATTTTCAAATTTCGGAATAGTCCACGTTCATCTGTTTTCCTCCTAAACTGCCAACGCTGCTTCCAACATGTGATGTATAACAGAATATGGTAGGTGCGGGGAAATGGACCAGGCGGGTAAAATGGACTACTGAGATGTTTCGCCTTACAGGGTGCAGTCTGTGACCATCTGTGTGCGTCTTTAGGACGGGACTTACATTTTTCTGTTTGGCTGCCAACCCCCCCATCCTTGTCGTCTGGCTCCTACCAGGAGCGTTGTCCAGTATCAAGTTCAAGGTTCAAGGTTCAGGGTAGAGAGGATGCAGTGTAGATGTAGATATTAAAAAATCGAACGAAATTGACGAATATTTCTGGCAGCAGCCCTTGCACTAAAATAATTAGCATGTGCCGGTGAGAAGGCTTCTGTTCAAGAATCGTCGTGATGTGTGGGAAATTGTCTCGCGGAACTGGTACAAACAATTAGCATATCTATGGAGTCCATTTTTTAGCCATTTCATTTGAGCATCTCTAATACAAGATAGTTACACCTTGTCAGTTTTTCTGAATGTTATTGTGGGGCTAGTCATTGTTTGGTGTTTATGTTCAATTCAATCACAATTTATCTGTTGAATCGTCGATATCAGTAACGTTTTTGATAAACGAAATGAGCTCAGTGTAAGTTATAGTCCATATTACCTTCACATGCAGGTAAAATAGACCGCGTAGGACTATTGTTAAATCGAGCTGGTATCTGATTGACAACAGTTTCTAAAGAGAATATATTCGAAAGAACACCTAATTTGAGCCCTCTTTTCACGGATGCATCGATTTCGTATGGATGACGGCGTTAATCAGCCCAAGGGCTGAGTGAATCCAGCATCAATGATGAATACTAGGACTTTATCCTCGATCCTCGGATATCAGAACGCTCGCCCGTTGATTAACTCCTGAGTAGGCTACGGTACCCCATTTGTACATTATACCCTACAAGTCTACATGATATTCCCGGATTGAAAACTTTCCATTACCTTACTACCATCGTTTAGTCAACGTGATATCTTCGAAATTGCATTGTAATAATGCTACTTCTACAGCTGATATGAAACATAAAATAAATATTTGTACCAAATCGCCGCTCATGTCACTAGTACGATACTTCATAATAATGGTACTGTTACAATTATTAGTTTTTCTCATTTGAGACTATCCATTGCATGTATGAAATAACATGGAACACCTGTCCCATTGAAGGTGATATCAATATCAATTCCTCGAATGAAACAGGGGTATGCGACGCAATATATAGAGCCGAACCTGCCTATAACTATAGGCGAACAATTTCGTTATTCTTGAGGTCGGTGGGCCGCACGCGACTAGCTATACGCACCAGAGGGGATGTAGAAGTTAGCACACGTCGGAGCATAATAATAGTGGGGCTAATCGGCGTTGGAGCCACAATAACATCAAGAAGCCCCGCTTGCACAGTTACTTGCCCGCGGTCAAACGGAAGTCAAATGTCGTGTCTGATTCGAAACATGGCTCGAATGGTGACTGCATGCTTTCACCAGTATGGCAAACATTATATCAAGTGCAAGGCAATATTGTAGACTCGGGGGACATTCATCCAAACATATTTCCGGCACCCGAGTTCGGATGTCATAGCTCGAGGGTAAAACAACAACGTAAATATTCGACGAAAATATTGCTTTATGTATCGTCAAGAATAATAGGAAGGGGATTGGAATGTGCAATCAATCGAGCAATGATTCCAACTGACACGGTTAGTAGAAGACGCAGTGGCGCTATACTCATTAGAACCAGGATGAATCTGTTGAGAAAAAAACAGTTAAAGGGTTCATAGCAAATACTCAATGACCACAGTATATGCAGTCTATGTATCGTCTTACGGTCTTTTACGAGAACTGCGGATAGACAATCTTCATTTGATTATTAGCTGTTAATACTATCAGGAACACCATAGCCCGCCATATCTAACTGAGAAGTAACAATGCGCTTTCTCATTTTGATTACACTCACGAAATGTATCACAAAGACTATGTTATGTAAGAACTCAATCAATCCGAAGAGTAAAATTATCACATAAAGTATAGATCTATGTACATCTTACTTGAAATGTAAGTAACACTGACTGGAACGAAGTTAGGAAAACCTCTCATCATCTATGTATATTTGACCACTGACTTTCAATTGACCTTCATTTTTGAGGACTCAATGTAGTTCACCGTGGGGCAGACATTATGTATACCAATAAACAACGGGTGTTTGATCAATCAGACAAAGCGCTAGAGAGTCATTGTGTTACGCTCAAAGTTATCGGCGGCAGCTACTCCTAGAAAACTATATAAAATAGGCTTCACGTGTCGCGGGGATATATATAGTTTGTGCACTCATTGAAAACATCATCCTAGGTATAGATCGTATTTCTCGAGCACTGCAAATAAATTCGGGTTATAACCATGCATCTGGGCTTCATCACGACATGTTTTAATGACAGTTTACATATAGTTCAATGAGGCGAATGATTATACTCTTTTGGCCAATCAGCAATAATCGACTATATGAAAGAGAGTCAATCAATTCATGTACTGTCAGTGGAGGATGTGGAACAGTGATTACTAATTAGGTCATTTAGCTGTTGTTTAGCATGTTTAGAGGGGAACCAATGACGCATGAATCTGACTGCGTTCCGCCCCACGTGTGAAAACGAATGACTATTCAGAAGAACTTTACTTCTGTTTAAACTATGGATGAGCCTGATAATTAACTATTTTTTATTCCGTATAACCTGAAGCAATGATGATACGAGAAGCTGCGTTGGTTCGGCAACTATGCAATATGTTATGGTCAACAGTTAGAGGTTTATAGAAACGAAAATACCGAAAGAAAATAATAGTTCCAATCGCTAGAATTCAACTACCATTCAAATATTTTATCAAACTATTTTAGATGAGCTAACTTAATTTTTTTTTGTGTTATGCATTTTGTGACTTGAACTTCAGTAAATTGTTTCTTTTGTAGTTTTGAACACGAATCGAACTAGTCAAAATGATGTTCATAGAAGTATTTACCCCATGTATGGGCCAATATCCAAGTCCTAGAAGTGCCACCATGTAGTCATTGCAGATCGATGAATTCGTTGATTCAGATCAAGACCAAGTATACCGATGGCAACTTGAGTCTCGTTATTGCTGAGCAATGTAACTTACAGTGAACTTGTGAACAGCGCATATATATGACCTTGGTCATGTCATTTGAACATTATTAAAACGTGGGGTCGGAATAATGCTTAGAATGCTATTCAATGAAATTACTGCCAATGTACATGTTTATAATAAACTTGAGAATAACTAATATATACCGCTGCAGTGTTTCAAATTACTGTCAGTATCAATGTGTTCCATGTGAAATGTCGATATTCAAAATTTCCACTATTAGCCCTTTCTATGGACTATAACATTTTCAATTCCCTTTACTCCTGTCCCGTCGATGAACGATTTTTGTGTGTTGGTATATAACAAAACTACTAGAATTTATTTCCTGATGAGGCAAATGGTCGTTCTTCCTTGAAAATACAAATCAGTGGTCGGCCATGAACCCACCGGAGAATGAACTCAATCATACAACCAACCGGAAGTGCACCTTCGGATGGCTCTCCAAATTGGGCGGAAAGTTCAGCGCCGATATTGAAATTTCAGAGGCCAATTGCAAAGTCAGTCTCTGCCAGATGAACGAGGTATATAATTATTCATTATTTCTGGCATACTTCCGGCAAAGTTGCTCTACATTTCAGCTCGAATGTGAAATTACCCCAAGAGAATGCTTATCAAAACATACACGATGTATTCATTGAACGAAATCAGTCAACAGAAGATATAATATTTGGGGAAGAACGAACAATTGAACCTAGAAGCCCACCAACGTGCACAGATGATGTCTCATGCAATTGATCCATGTCAGTCATGATTATCGTGATGATTATTATTGTGATAATGATCATCATTATCATTATCATTATCATTATCCGCTGTATAAGGTTTATAATCTTAACAGTTTCTTTTGCACGAGGCGACATACTGTACGATCGGATGGATCACGAGTATATCCTTGACCTCCTTACAGGCAGAGATTGTTTTCAATTCAACGGATGTGAGGGCGGATGATGAGTGTTGCAACACATCGCTCAGCTCCAATCGTATTGGTTTATGTCATTGAAAATAGTTTGAATAATTTGGGTCGTGGTCAGATGGTATGTTCGTCACACACGTTACACAGAAACCCGCAGAGGTGTGGCTTCATTCTTGGAGCTGATGACGATCCTTCGCATTCTCAAGGAACATCGATCCCCACATAATTATGTTCAGTAATCCACTTTATATTGAGTAATGAAACATCCTAGGCCTATACGTTTAAACGCTTAACCATGTATTTGGCATGAACACAGACTCAGATTAAGAAGGCGATGAAATGAATGCTTTGAAAACAATCGCAAGTTAGCGCTATTCAAGGACGCTCATCACATCCTCGCCATAATATGGACTTTGTTGTTCCTGTGTAACTTCGACAGTTTAGGATGAATGATCATTAAGAATTCATGAAATTTTGTTTCCTGTATCACCGTCGTGTGAAGATTGAATTGTTAAAATGGACGCCTCATTACAGGCTATTAATGATGAACTGTTCTCAGTCAGTTGCACGCCACTAACCGTAGTCATAAACCAGGAGTTGTTTGTTTGCATGTTTATATGCAACCCATTTGATAGATACTGAACAGCCACGAACAGTGTACTTTAATAGTCTCGACTGTTTAGTGAATGTCAACCACCCAGCACACTTTCTTTGATCATAGCATTGTGGTACCGCTAGTCAGTCAGACGGTCACCTACCCAATTTTGTTTCTCCGTAAATCTTCAGCATATGAGCGAATCTGAATTGACATTATTAACACATCAGAACATATGTCACCTCCATATCTGGCAATGAATAAAATAGGTTAGTTAAATTTCAAGAAAACCACAATTACCCCACAATGGAAGTGGTTACCAGTGACATACGTTTAAAAACCCAACCGTGTATTCAGCATTAGCACAGACACTGAGTTAAATTAAAGTAGGTAAAATGAAGACTTGAAACACAATCGCCAGCACGATTTAGGACGCACATCACAGTCTCGCCATAGCATGTTCTTTGTTGTTCCCTGTATAACCTTGCCAGTTTGTGATGAATGATCATTAAAAATTGATGATATTTTGTTTCCTCTCTCGCGGTTGTGTGAAGATCGAATTGTTAAAACAGACACATAAATACGCTATAAATGAGTTGGTTGGACGCCACTAACTATAGGCATAAGTAGGAGTTTTCCATAGGCTTATTAGGAGATGTTTATAAGCGAGCCATATTGTTTCATTATCTTCACTGTTCAGTGAATGTCGAACAGCGTAGCATGGTTGTCCCGCGAGTCGGTCACCTAACCAAAAATAATTTCCGTCAATATTTGAAATGAGACCAAACTTAATTTACGTGATTTACACATCAGAAATTATTTCAACAATCTGGCGGAGGAAAGGATAGGTTAGATATTTTCTTAGATAACTCCTGTCAGTTAATGATGTATGATCATTAAAAAATCATGATATTCTGTATCCTGCTTCACGGTCGCCTAACTGCCTAAGTAAACGCTCTCAGTCGGATGCACGCCACTAATTAAGGGCATAATGTGGAGTTTTTCATTCATTCATTTTGAAAAATTTCATTCATTTATTTGTTTCTCCACATATTTACATCATAGTACAATTTAAGGAATCACATGCATGAGATATTACAACTGGAATAGAAGTGAAAGGAAGTGACCAGGAAACTCTTGAGGGCTTATCAGAAAACTGTAGGCCACTCATAGAGTTTGTACTATAACAACCCTGAGTATACAGTACTTACGTAATGATTTAATCTATATGCGATTGACTTATTGTGTTATTGGCCTATTGGTTGGCCAACGTTAGTCAACTGCTGAATATTTTACTCTCGTATCGGTTCCCCTCATTGCTACTATGCCATACATCTAAGGAAAACCACAATTATTTCAAGGAACGTATTTCTGCAAATTTGGTAAAGGCTTACGTTTGAACATTAATTGAACGTAATATTACGTAAGGACGTGGTAGTCTAGCGGTAAGTCTCTGGACCTGTGATCCGAAGATCTTTGGTTTGAGTCTCGGCCACGGTGTTTCCTTAGGCAAGATACGTTATCCCTGATTGTCTCACTTTACCCAGGTGAAATGGGAACCTGCGAGGAACATGAGCACAACCAGGATCTGATTTAGCGGCTGTAGTTCGGTGGCCACCAGGGTGAACCTTACATATTTTGTATATTTTTTCATTGGTCAATACGGTGTTCGATATGAGGAAAATCGTTGTTGGCGCTCTGCCAATGTTGAGCTTTTTTATCAGAATAAACAAAATGGCCGCTAAAATTGAACACATCGGGTAGTGGTTGGGCACTGAAAATTGGTTGTGAATCATTTAAAGAGAGGATTCCAGTACTTTTGAAGTCATTGAATGATAGAATACTAATTCAGTCACTTGAGTGACTTGAGGCTCTCTTCAACCATTATTGCGCACATTGAGTTAAAGTTAGCTCTCACAATGGTTCCTGGTTAATTTCGAAAGTTGCTTATAGTACCTCTGAAATATTGAATAAAACACTACCAGATATATCTGGCGCTGCCCTAGTGGCGACGGAACTCGCACATTATCTGCTGTTTTTCATATTTTCGAGCTCTACATTCTATATTTCTACATATCTTTTCAACAATCATGGAGGTGAAAGCTTGTGCATCAATTCTGGTAACGTTTTTGCTGATGAGATGCTTCGTTGGGACCGTAAACGGTGAATTTTCAACAACTTTTAGGATGTCGTATACACCGTCGCAGTTACTAACCATTCGTAGTACTGTAATACCGAGCCTACACACTGTACCAGCAACACTAAACTATGGAGATCTACCACAAGAGATGAGACGGCGTAAGCGAGGTAAGCCAGGGGGTGTTAGACGGAGGCTGCGCCGACAAAAACACACGCCATACTTGCCATCCGTTATAATGGGAAATGTGCAATCTTTGTGCAATAAAATGGACGAATTGTGTGCCAACGTGAAATATCTGCGAGAATTTCGAAATGCAAGCCTGCTATCATTCACGGAAACTTGGCTTGCTGACCACCATGACGATACACATGTGTCAATAGATGGCTTTAAACTGTTACGGGGAGATCGGACTAGTGACTCTGGAAGGGAAAGGAGGTGGGGTCGCCATCTTTGTTAACAAGAACTGGTGTCACCCTAACAATGCTACCATCAAACGATACGTATGCTCAGCCAATATTGAAATATTGGCTGTGAGTCTGAGACCGTACTATTTACCACGTGAGTTTTCCCATGTCATGTTTACTGTATATGTCCCGAATCGTACCCTGGCCAAGCCAGCTGCGATGGAACTGTCAACTATATTACATGAATTCACTAATGCCTCACCAGATGCCCTGATAATCGTCAACGGGGATTTTAATCATTGCAGCCTCAAGAGGAGCGATGTTTATTTTTATCAACACGTCGCCTGTACAACGAGAGGACAAGCTACCCTGGACTTATTTTATACAAACGTAAAGGACGCTTATAACTCTATCAGATTACCACCGTTGGGCAAAGCTGATCATAATCTTATCAGTTTAATCCCCAAATACCTGCCTGTTGTGAAGAGGGAGAAGCCGAAGGTAATCACTGTGCAACAATGGGACGATGACAGCCAGGAACACCTCAAAGCCGTTTTAGACACCACTGATTGGGATGTCTTTATTAATGCATCCGAAGACCTGGATGAGCTGACACAAACAGTCACCGATTACATTAACTTTTGCACGAGTCTGACTATCCCAACCAAGCAGATCAAAGTATTCCCGAATAACAAGCCATGGATTACTGGACGGGTCAAACAACTCATCAATAAGAAGAAAGGACTCTTTGGCAAGGGGGATCAACGAGGGGTGAAGCAAGTCCAGGCTGAACTGAAGAGGGCGATTTCAGAGGAGAAGGTCAAATACAAGGACATAATAGAGGGTCACTTCACTGGAAACAACATGAAACGCGTCTGGGAGGGTATGCGATTGATGAGTGGGCACCGCACCAACAACAAGTCAACCTCGGATCTATTACCTAAATTAACAATTGACTATGCCGATGAACTCAATGAGTTTTATAATCGTTTTGACTCTCATGATTTCTCAGATGCTCGGAGTAACCTAAGACAGCAATTTATGAATGACTCTTGTGATATCATGGTTAATGAATGCGATGTATATAACCATTTTTCGAGGTTGGACCGGTCTAAGGCAGCTGGCCCAGACTTGCTACCACCCCGTGTTCTTAAACGATGTGCAATGCAATTGTCAGGTATATTTACTCACATTTTTAATCAATCACTTTCAACAGGTTTCATTCCTAAATTGTGGAAGCAGTCATGCATCATTCCGGTTCCCAAGTCCAGTGCAATATCTTGTTTGAATGATCTTCGTCCCGTAGCTCTCACAGCCGTCCCGATGAAAGTTTCAGAACGCATATTTTTGAATCATTTGAAACCTCTTACTCAATCTTTTTTAGACCCCTATCAGTTTGCATATCAAGCTCAGAGTAGCTGCGAGGATGCCGTTCTTGTAATTTTAGAGAAGTTGTATGCCCATCTAGAGCGAAACACACGTGGTACTTACGCAGCTTTCAACACCATTCAGCCACATATTTGGTTGAGAAGATGGTGGATATGGAGGTACCGTCAGGGTCACTCCGATGGGTGCTGGATTATCTTACTAATTACGATGCCATCTCAGGCATGAGTGACAAAGAATAATTTGGTAATCCTAATAACTACCACTCGAATCCTGAATATGCAGACCGTGCATATAACGAATCAATCACAGAATCACGGTACTTCTACATGCCACCCACGTAACTGAGGGTAATATACAGAATGACCAAAACACTCAGTCAAAGTTGTTTTTAGATTATATCTTATCATCGGGTTGTGTTGATGATATTAGTCGAATAATGTTACCAACTTGTGGTGATTCTTTGGATTTTAGCGTTACACCGACATGTCAAGCTGCAGGATCGTGTAGTAAAATAATCAAACTATCACACTATCGTGCTATGGGCTTGCGGCGATTTGGAACATTTGACTTATCACGGAGAGTAACAGCGAATCTTTATAATATTGACTCTAAACGGTTTGATCTCAACAACGGTACAAGAAAACAACAACATATACATTGTTGGGATCTGCTGGAAAGCTACTCGAAGCTTATTTGAAGTAGGACCTATTACAGAAACGAAAACGAAAGACAGTACAAAATGGTGAAAATTGAAAAACTACAGCATGTGAAAAAACATCACTCGATCACTTAGGTACTCCACTAACAGTAGTGATAAATATTCCCCTATCTACAAGTGATACAGGGGTTTTAAACTCTGAATGGCATAACAACTATGTCGTACAACACAAGTGTAACTGAACATTGTCGATCAACACAGGTGTAATTATAAGACTAAGCATTGCACACATGATAGAGTGAATCTTTCATGGTCGTGTAGTCTCTACAGAGTTTGCTCATATTGTGTATAGTATAGATGAATGATACATTATTCACTATCAATCTATATTGAATATCTCAGTTAGAATATTCTAGTCATATAATTACTACGTATGTTTTGTGTTCCGTCTTAGGGGGAAGTTCGTTATAGTAGTATAATGTAACATGATCGGATTCATTCATAATACTCGACTACTGATAGGAACCCCAGTGCCATGTCATACGATCTTTGATGACAAACAATATTATGATAATACTAATATGATTTTGTGACTATTTTCATCGATCCCTCGCGGCACATAGTGTTGTAACGTAGTTTAACTTGTGGTATATCATCACTAACAGCTCTGCGTATGACATAAAGCCGGGAATCCATTCGTACGGATGCGAATGTGGCAAAATTCAAAACTATCAGATTTGCGAAGAGCAGAGACGAGGGAAGTTTACGATTATGCTGTATTTTATTTGCAGCTATACGAATAAGTAGCAGAACATCATCGAAATAACACGTAGATATTCGCTTTGAGCATCTAATGGAAAAGCGCTATATAAGAAACGAGATATTATTATTATTATATTCAAATATTGAATCTCATCAACTGTTACATCAACCGGGATATGCTATATTCCCATTGGGCCCTCCTGCATGGTGACCTCATTTGTATCGGTTCCCCCACGGTACGAAATGTTGTAACGTAGTTCGGACCCAACTTGTGATATAACATCACTGATAGTTCCATCAGTATCAGTGAAGTATTACAAACACTCAGTAGATATTCGAATATTGAATTTCATCAACTATTACACCAGCCGGGATATGCTATATTCCCATTGAGCCTTTGCAAATATAAAGAAGCTTGCATGGTGACCTCGTTCAGATCAGAAATAGCAGATGTCGTGGTAGCATTTCTACCGTTAGAAAAATAGCGCATGTGATCTGCAGTTTTGGGTACATATTTCGAATTATGCAACTCCGATCGAAGTAACTATATTCGAATTGGCTGCGGGAAACGAATGAATCATTTTCAAGAATGAGAAAGAGTTTTTTCCTCTGGCTCAAACCAGTTAAGTATACTATCGGGACCAAAGGGATGTTCTTATGGTATTAGACAATTTACTAGTCTCATTCGATGATGGGGTGGTCGAAACTTTCTCATTCATGTAAACCTATCATGTTTCCGATACATTAGTATAGTACAGTCAATTCTTGATAGTAATCAACCATCCTGTGGTGTCATATCCCCGCTCGGAATGAAGTTTATATTGTAGGAGATTCCTTTCCAAAAAAGCAATGAGTGTAGCTATAATTCTCACTCTCAAAAGCAATTGACAAACAGTTGACATCCTCAACTCCATTGTTATCATCGTCTATTGCCGTATCCATTAATATTATCATGATTATTATTATTAATAATAATATTATTATTAATATTATTATTATTATCATTATTATCTGTTTTCCCTCACAACTTTCTCAGTTGGTTTTCTACTGATCACTCGAACCTCGGAGTCTTACCCGGACTCTGGGAGGTCCAGTATTCATCTGAGTATATGGATTATGGGCACTTCCAAGTATCGC
>JAUOBX010009241.1:0-14407 GCA_032360705.1 Eupentacta quinquesemita
CCCCCCCCCCCCCCCCCCCCCCCCCCCCCCCCCCCCCACGCGCGCGTTCCAAATAGCGAAGGAGAAGGGTTCCATTTCTGATCGCATCTACTTTCCTAGAGATCGTAAAAAAGGGGTAATTTTCCGGAATCATACTAGATTTCCGAAAAAGGTCATTTCCCGCGAACCTAGCTGTCGAATTTGAGTGCGTGACAAAGACAGAAAAATCGGATAAACGAGAGCAGGAGAACTTGCTCAAAATGCAGTGAAATGCACGTACCTGCGTGTGAATAGCTCGGGGTCATGTATCCAGAATAGTTCCGACCGGAGTTCGAATAACACTGACTACCAATGTATTAGGTGATTCCCCACCACGTCAATGTGCATGTCGACATTGTTGCGGGCATTGTTGTGTTGATGTCGGTGTTCCGCTAGCTAATTCATCACTGCACTCGGATCTAGCTGACAAACATGGCTGCTACGAACACGGGAACGAACCCGGCTACGAATAGGAAACCGACTCATCAGATGTGCTCATTGCGAATGCCCACCTCTAGCACACAATCCAATCAAAATCAGAGCATGTCCCGGAGCATGTAAGTTATCCCACAGGTGCTTGGATGACTATATCCAGTTCACCAGTATGAGAGATTGAGTCGGGAACTCTGAGCTCCGTTCACAGGATATAAAAGGATATACTTCAAGGAACTCAGTCCACCGGTTGAGGAGGAGCTTTGCTGTTCGTATTGTTAACTATAGTTCACTTACAGAAGAGATTGGTTCAGAAACTCCGTCCATGGGTTCAGGGCCCGGTTCAAGGGGAACCTGTTGTTTCCTCTGCGGGTGTCTCTGCTGATTTCTTCAAGAATTTCTCATTGGACGATGAACCAATAACAAGAAATATGATTTTGGGTGACACAAGAGGAGAATATATACCCTTGAAATGTATACTGTCTTGTCAAAGGTATCCCTAAGCTTCGCAAGAAAAGAGGGGCGGTTTGACAACATCCCCTGGATTGGTATAGAAAGGGTAGATCTTGGTACAGTGTCTCCTTGATTTGTACCCCTAGATTTGTGGAAAAAGGGTACTTTTTTGGGCAGCCTTCCCCTGGATTTGCATTAGAGGTCAAAATTTGGAACGAGCATGGCCTACCATGTTGCAACGGAGGTGGTCCGCCCGGGGTTCTCAGTCATCCAGGAATGGAATCACAGCAATGCTGCTATCACAGCAATGAAATCTGGACACTTTTTTGCAGTTCCAAGTCCTATCCAGTCGCATCATCAGGCCGACTGAACGTCTGGCGGCTCTTGTTCAGTGACCTGCGACTGTCCCCCTTCTTCGAACATATCAACCAAGTCAACCAGCACATAAAATATCCCCAGGATTATTTACAGAATGATAGCCCAGCCCAGTGATGGAGGTCTCCGGACAGGTCTCAGTCTCGGTATCGTGGCCTGATTCGGCTGGTCTCGGTCTCGGACTCAGCACTCAAGGTCTCGGTCCTTGTCTCGAGACCTCCTGGTCTCGGAGAACTTAGTGGTCTCGGACCCGGTCGGGAAATCAGGTTTCCTAGTACCTCAGGAGATAGCAGTTTTGCCTGACACATTTCCTTCAGGAAATCATACAAGAGACTTGTGGGTTTCTCATTATAGGGAATCTGGTTCCGTATTGGGGAATTGCAATTTCCTATCAAATATTACAGGGAATCGCCATTTCCTCGAGATAAAATTTATTTCCTGTGAATGAACTGATTTCCTTAAGGAATTTTTAAAATCCCATAAACGATGTGTGGGTTTCTTATTGGAAATTTGGTTCCCTATCAGGAAATTACTATTTCCCATTGAATTCTATGGGAAATAGTAATTTCCTTAAGGAAACCCACGGATTTCCTATAACTATTCACATTTCCGCAAGGGATTTTCATGAATCCCATAAAAGATTCGTGGTTTCCTTATATGAAATCTTATTTCTTGATTAGAAAATAGCTATTTCCCATAACTTTCCCTTGGGAAATGTCATTTCCTTTAAAAAATTGCCATTTCCCTAGGGAAACCAATGGTTTTTTTGTAAGGGTAGGTTCACCCAATTAGCACAGGGGTTTGTTGGAAGCATTTTGAGGTGTATAAGCATACCACGTACCATGCTCAAGGCTACTACTTGCTACGCATATTCCAGTGCATCGAATTTGAGAGCATGGTGGAGTGTGTGAGCGGTACTATTGATTCACTTCTTGATATATAAGGAGTATTAGTCTAGGATAGGCACACACATACTCTAGTTTCAGAGGTCTGACTGCATGTGACGATGAGAAAATTACTCTTTCAATGGGAACAAATGGAAATATAAAGGCAGAGCTATAGTCTAAAGCACTATTATAATCAAGCTGTACCCCCTTCAACCCCACATAGGCTTATCGCAAATATCTAAGCCTCAATTAAAAACGGTACCAAACTCGGAAAAGCGGGAAAACTAGCTTAGACATGGATGTCGGCTTGCAATAGGATATGATGAACTCGACCAGTTGCCTTGAGGTGGATGAGGAGTTACATTGGAGTAATGCTTCCTCGTCAACTAATTGGCTGAGACCATAAAAATGCCTGTTTGCATTTGTACTTTGGTCTTGTTAACAAAACCTCGTGGTCGCGGTCGATCTCTGTCTCGAAATGATGGCTCGGTCTCGGTCTCGGTGAGGTTTCGGCCGTTGGGATCCTGTGCTCGGTCTCAGCCTTGGCCGTTGGGACCCTGTTCTCGGTCTCAGCCCGGCTATGGGACCCCTGGTCCCGGTCTCGGTCATGCTGGTCTCGACCACATCACTGTTCTAGACTGCTCTGTGAGAATACTGGGCGACGATACGATTGCAGTTGTCTATATTTTATTGGTGTGATAGTGAAAATCATTAATATTACTTATCCAAGTTCCGATTGGTATAATAGCTAGAACTTGAGATTTCGCCAGTTGGAGGCTTTTCAATTGTCCTAATTTTGCTGTAGGTGATTAGCATCTGTAGAATAGGGTTTCACTTCGATAAGTTTTGATGCAAGCATTGTATTTTTCTCCAGCGCGGTAACTGCAACTGAAAGTGGAATAGAACGCAGAATGATTGATTGACTGGAAACGTTAACATGTTGAACAGACATCACAATTTATATTGATATCGTCAAAATAAATATGACCCGGTTGTCTGTTGATTAGGAAAGTTGTCTGTCAGTTTTTTCAACCAGCCAGAATTCGCTACTTATTATACATACGCTCAATATAGTTGCAGTCATGTTAGCAAACTTCGAATTTAGAGTGCTACCCGAGGCCAAATTCTACGCTCCAAATAAAAACCTGATTTCAAATGTAGGCGTGCTAGTGAGAAAAGCAGCCACAATGTTGCGATGAACTGTGCATTACTTTTTTAGTTGCAGCGATGGACATTCGTCTAGGAGCGTGAATGCCATAATTTATATTCCATCTCCACCTTTGGTAATAACTTTAGGGATAAATAACTGGGTTAAGATGAGAAGAAAACATTAACAAGAGGTGACGTCAATTCAGAATGAGTTGAGAGTTAGTTGAGGCCATGGGAATCCGAATAGGAATGGTTTCGAGCTCTCAATTCGAACTAGTTTTCTATAGGCTACCGATTTTCCATGAAATACATAGTCGTAAGCAACCTGTGTGTCGATGGTTTTTGTAAAGTGAGTGATCAAAAAATAGATCCGCGTATCAACGTACTCCATTATAAGTCATTCGCCTTAGATTGAGGATAAGATACGAAACGTAATTTCACACAGTTAACAAAGATCACATTTGCAGATCTCGAGAATAGGCCCTGTCTTGCTTTCGAACTACTAGCTCTGGGAAATGAGATGATATCTGATATGTTATTTACTTATTCAAGCGATGTACTTCCCTCATTAAACTTTTTATGACATTGTCTGATTCAATTAACATCTAAGTTGATACCGAACATCAGGGCTGGAGAGAATGGATGCAGAAATATAGTCCTCTGCGAAATTTGAAAAATTCCACTCAGAAGTTTGCGGAATCGCCTTTCCATATCGTATCATTTTTCCCAGGTAGTAACATTTCCCTGCGAGGTGCCCACCAAATTCCAGATTCCTTCCAGTACTACCCCGCGTGAGAATGCATTGGCAGATAGGCATAATACACGTGGTAAATACCTCGATGGAAGTGCTTCAGTAGGCAAGCGTCCTCCATTGAAGCAGCCAGGGTTATCTGCTAGCGTGGGCTTACTGATCCATGCGCTACCCTAGTGAGATGTTCCGGAGCTATATCTGCGGTCTCCGTGTGGATCAGAACATCACTGGGACTTATACGGGAACAGCAACGGAAATTGGAACGTCGCAGAAGATAAATTAAACGGTAAAGTAGTACTGGTGCAGAAAGTGTGATATAAACAATAACCCAAACATCAGCCAACTAAGGGAAAATGAGGGGTCAAAAGGAAAGGCACACTTCTTCCTCATCTGTGGCATCTTCATACAGAGCAGCAGATGTCTATCAACAACATTGGGCTACGTGTCATAGCTTCTGGTTTCCTGGAGTGGAGTACATCCCTGTCCTAAACTATACTCACTGATCCCTGTTTTGCCTCCTCCTTGAGCTCTCCTTGATATATTTTCTACGACCGATTATCAGCATTTGCTCATTTGATGCAAAATTACGTGTGAAGTCCACATTATTTGGTGTATCCAGAGCCTATAGTAATTATAGGCTCGTATATTGGAGTACGCAATCACATATATAGGTCCATTTGTGACATTGAACAGCAGTCATAAAGTCAAAACGCGCGATCGTACATTCCTGTTATTTCCTTGAATTTGTTATGAATCTAGGGGCGTAAATACAATGATACAGTATCCCTCCCCCGGTGATAGCTCCGAGAAAACATACGCGACAGTTATTCAAGAGAGGTTCATCAAAATGGTAACGTCAAACTTTATGAGCTTCATCACCGTCGGGTATATAAACATAGCGTAGGCTACAGTCGAAGAGAACATTAGAATTGTCTTGAACTATGAATCTGAGTATGAACAGGTTAAACAACAATGATTTGCTCATATTGAACTACGGGCAGTTGCTATTTCACATGAATTGTTTCATCAAAGAATACAATTACTTGCTGTTGCATTGAATGAACTTGAATCGATGCCCCACGTGGAAACACCTGTAAGCCTCTTTCATTGGTACAGCAGGGTATGGATTGGTTACTTTCACTATTGGTTCATGTGCAGAATAAATACCTGTTATCGAAATTGCGTTATTGTGTGTCCTCAAAGTTATACGTAAACTCACTGAAAAAAGGTAAACATGTCCCTCCTCTCTAATTGCTCATTCCCCCCGAGAGCCTCATGAAACAAGTGTTTTTCGAAATGTAATCAAAGATCTGGAATGCGTCATGTTGTGTTGAACAGCAAAGCATATGTTTGCAGATTCTCATTTCGCCGTTTCGCTCACGCAACTCATCGCCGCGCCGTCTTCGAGTCAAAATATACCCCAAATATCAAAACAATGTTTGCCTCGAGTGTTGCCGTGATATCGGGTATGACTCATGAAGTCATTACCTGCGTTCCAGCGATCATTCTCAGAGCGTATTACGGCAATATATAATCCATTTTCACCTCCGGTCGGTAATAGCTTCGGGGAATAAATGGCTATGCACGAATTCAGACTTGTCTATCTTCAAGAGATGACGTCAACTCATTCGAGAGTCGCGATGTAAATTTGACCGAGGAAGGGAGATCGCGTTGAAATTATTATGAACCTACGATTTGAACTAGTTCAGTTTGAACGGATTATCCATACAATTTTCAGCTTCACATTCAAATTCAGTAGAAATATAATAATTGTATGTGACTATCCGCCACCATCTCGTCGGTTGGTATTATTCAGTGAGAGAATCATGTGTATGGTCACGTGGTAGTGGTATTCAGTAACACATTCTATCATGTAACTAACACTTTGAATGTAACCTTGAAGCATTATAATTGGCAATTATGATCGAATTACACTGTAACTCAATACAACTACCTCGCGTTGGCAATTATAATGTCAAATAAATGCTCTGAGGTTGTTACCTATATAATACTATGCATTGTATCAACTCCTGATATATTATTTCCGCATATGTAAACCACTTCTTGCTCCCAAAACCGTAGCAAACGGCCCGACAAGAAATTATATTATTATAGTTATATCGTACCTGTATCATGTTATGTTTCACGGTAAGCGATAATCTGGACACGACATCAAGTGCAAAACGAATTTGTTTCGCTTTTCTGCTGTTTGTGTGCATCAAGCCACAATCACATGCACATCCAATTTTCAATTGAGAGTAGACAGTACACAGTTAATATTCGATGAACAGCGCCCTCACATTTGTCTGAAGTGAACGAAATCAGCTGAAAATTTGTGTGAAATCAATGTGTGATTTCTTTCATTCCATTCAAGACATGCAGTTATTTCATTGATTCTAGTAGGTCCACCTCAGCCCTTCGTATGTATGATTGTATTGGAAAGAAATTTACAATTACTCGTACGAGCGCCACTCAGTTCTAATCCCTGACACTTTTTTCTGCGTCTGTTTTTTGTGTGAATGTCGTATGTAGAGCTCAGAAAGTCATTAGTGGCCACGCGGCAATAATGTGATTCAATTTTGTCAGCTCCAGGATTCTACGGGCCTATTCAACATTCTATTTTTATTCATGCCTTCGGCGTACTGTTATATAGCTCTGGGATACATGCAATTCAAGGGGAAATTAGACCAACTTGAAAGGCTTTCGACAATATACTTCCAGGGGGATAACCCCCGCTGAAATGATTCAAATTTCGAGTAAAGTATTGGCAGAATTGGAGGCTCACATTTTACAGTCCGGATTAATGTCAAGTAGAATACTTACATCGTGAACAAACTACATATACCTACTAGAGAGTTCCGGAGGGTAATCCGCAGAGTTGCATATCTCATTAGCAACATGGCGACAAGTTAGCGGAATTAACAGTTTGCTCTCCAATCAGATAATATCCCTCAAAATTCGGAATTTTAGCACCAACTTGGGAATTGGAATCAAGTCCCAACTTGATGCTATGTTCGAAATCATTTGAGCATTGCATTCTTGTATATCATGGAATATGGTGGAAAATAAGCCAAAACCACAATTTGCCTTCAAACCAGAGAATTCCCATCAAATTCGAAATGTCTTCAAATTCTGCCTCAAATTGGGGAAAAATGGTAATTTGTGTCATCTCACCTTGTCGCAAAGTTTGGAATCATTTGAGCCTTGCAATTCTTTAGTATCATGAAAAACAGCAGAAATTAGCCAAAATCACAATTTAGCCTAACATCAGGAAACGACAAACTTTTTGCATGTACCTTGTTACTGGAGCCATTGGCACCCCTGGGTACCTCATCATAGGATATCCACTCAGTGCAAATATCTCCCTCAAAAGAGGTGTCACCATCGCAGTCGTCAGGTCGTTGATATGGCAACCAGTATCAGTGAATATGAGGGAAACGACAGACTGACTACATTATCTCATCCGGCCCTTTGGGACGAATGAGGTAATGAATAACGACCCCATTATTGCAAGGGTCAATCAATTATATACACTCGTAGGCTGATAGGCTTTTTCACTGTTAGGGCGAGGGAATAATCACAGGATTGGTCCTAGCGTAATTTAATGACAGAATCCTGTTCAGGTGCAATTTGCACTTTATCACTGCCGTATTTCAGTAGGAATCTTGCCGAGTTCTCGAAGGGTAGAGTCATTGGAACCAACCAAAAAACAGCAAACAGCAAGTAAATTCTGGCGCCACCCATTCTTGTTTTTATTCACGTCACGACGATAATTGAAATATGTTTGATGCCCACTTTATCACTGGTTCTTTATCATGCGTGTACTACCCCTCAAGGTGTGTACTACCATCGCTATGTTCACAATATTAGTACCTGTGATTGTGTGGTACGGTGAATACTCCTGATTCGCAATCGGTAATCAGTCATTCTCAATAATGAGATGACTTTGAACCTTAAGAAAACTCACTACCTGACAACACTGACGTCATCACATGCTATCGAGAGTTCAAGGGACAGGTACGCTTTCTAATTCTATTATCGTGTTGATTTTACCAAAATGATGACTTCATCTCGTAATGAGAACTCTGTGTCCCAACTCACGTGGAATTGCACAGCGTGCCTAATATAGAGTAATTATTCCTCTCTCCCACCACCGTGGTCACATTCAGTTACCATTTTGAAGCTCTGAAGCTAAGTCTTATTACTTTGATTGCTGTGGGAATAACGCAAGTGTCCATAACACCGTTCAGTTGCTCCACTAGGAAGAACTGACCACCCACCGATTTCTTGACATTAGCCATGTCATAAAAAATATAGGGAAAACGCAGTGATGATTGGACAGTAAGGAAACGCATCGTTGAATATTCTCCGTCAATGGGTGACGATGTTGTGTGATTCCTTGTTGTTCATGGGTTTCCTGCTCTTCATATTGTCTATAAAAATTGATGTGAATGATGCTTGCAAATTGCAAATATAAAATGACTGCCACTGTCCTCCCTGAGTATTGGTGCATTTCAAGTGTTCCGTAATCTGGGCTTTGGTCACTACTCTCATACTGAAGCTAATATTCACCCATCAAATGTTGTCTTTCGGTGGAGTAGGGACTTTAGGGTATACAAAATAATGGCGAAAAACATTTGGTATATCTTGGCCCTTTTCCTTCTTAAAGACCAAAGGTCACGTAAACATGAATTCATTCAATATTGTACCTTGGGGATAGTACACTAAGGTAATCCGAACTGCAAGTGGTAATTTTAATTGTTCACGCAATACGGAATAGGTATTGTTTGAACCGTGTATCGTGAACAAATGACAGAAACCAGGAAATACCTGTACGCGACTTTCAGAAACATTGTGTCCCGAGGATATGATTATGTTCTAGTGCTGTTTGAATAATATGGAATATGGATAGAAAGAGCTCATTTGAGTTTTATCCAACTGCGAACATCGTGTTACCTAATTTATTGATCATAGATTTGTCTGCTGAAGTTGGAGTGCAGCTGTTTACATTCAACTGTATAATGTACATCTACCGGCTACCCACGCTGTGTCATGGATGATTATCCAGACAAGTGGAAGTGATAATGTTAAACCTCCGAACCCCCTAGGTAGAATCAACGTAGGCATGTAGCAGGGTTCTTCACGGCATCCCCATTGGCACCCCCTGTCAGTGTTGCTGCCCCCTGCCAAAATATGTGTCCCTTCGTCCCTTCAGCACGCATAGGATGAATAA
Source organism: Eupentacta quinquesemita (assembly GCA_032360705.1). Classification (NCBI taxonomy): domain Eukaryota; kingdom Metazoa; phylum Echinodermata; class Holothuroidea; order Dendrochirotida; family Sclerodactylidae; genus Eupentacta; species Eupentacta quinquesemita. The sequence goes on from JAUOBX010009241.1 coordinate 9,299, forward strand.
AAGCACGACACACGTCTACTGGATTGAGAGATCCAAGCACAACTCTCAAAACAATAGTACAGCTCCTCCCATACCTTCTCCCCTGCGTGATCACTATGGAATATCAACTTTGTCCATTTTCTGGCACAAATAAATGCTATGAAATGTAATTATACCAACATAGAGTACTGCTACATGAGAGGCCTAGAAGTGTATATTTATAGAAACGATAACCTAACCATGCCTACCTCACATTTTATATCAACTGACCGCCATTGTGAACTTTGACCATACCCATCCCTCATTAGGCGAATACTCCATGGGAGGCCTGTGCTGCTTATCACCTAGCCAATCTCTCTACTGACCTCTGTACACACTGGGATGCAGCCATTGTCTCCACACAAAGGGCAGTCCCCAGTCTCTTCAGATTTCTCTGAACCAAGTTCTCCTAAAACACGTGCACTACTCAGTGCTGCTGTAGGTCGATGGATCCCCCAGTATCAAATTTGAACATTGTGGACCATTGCGTTGTCCAGTAATCCTGTCCACAAGACAGGCGTCACACACATACACACACATACGCCATCTGCATGACTGCATAGATTCCTTCACGACAAGGGATAGAAAAATGGGTATGTTAGATAAGAAGAGCCGACAAAATTCGTCAACATTTTCGAAAAAGGGTATTTCCCCAACCCAAATGCAAAGGATGACACTGGTATCGCTTCTGATGACTACGAGGGTACTGTATAGGTGTCAACGACACGCTCCGAATTCTCCGTTAGGATGAATCGACCACCACATGTGATCAATGGCTCGTCGAAAGCAATTAAAACACACGAAGATGTGATTATCGCCGTCAGAAGATGTTTCAAAATGTCGTGCTGTTTCAAACTTTGTAAAAATACTCAAAACTGACGACAGTTATCTGGGACTATGAGCTACAATACACGAGGGGGAAGAGACCACGTCACCGGGTACTCGATAACGAATAGCTTGACGCAATTGATGGAATGCGTTCCATGTTACTGGTCCTAATTGTAGTAACTCTCCAGTCACGAGGAACACCAAACCTGGTAATGGGGACATCACGCCGGGAAAAGTATGACGCACGGTGCATGTATCTCTCTCTGTGTATTACAATGTAATATAGGAATGACTGTGACACAGCCTAGCATTAGAGATATATGGTCCTCTAAATATGGATATGATGGGTATTCCAGTCAAAACAACACACCCAGCAAGATGTTCTCTGATTCCCAAATTTATTTGTTCATGCGATTCCTACCTTTCACTCAGTGATACAATTGTTTACCCTTTTCAAAAATAGTTATATACTCGTTTTACAAGCCTATGTACGTGGTGCCAGTATTAATTTTTGTTTACTTCTAGCACTCCATACGGCACTATTTTATTTTGTACCCCGATGCTCACTATTATCTATGAAGGAAGCAACTAAATATAACGACTGTGCACTGATTTCAGTCATTCCGCTGGTAATATACCGTGTTCAATAATCACAATTACGCTCTGAAAGGTCGAATCTTCCCCACCCCCCCCCCCCCATCCCACACCCATTACAGCACTCAGGAGTCATTTGGAGGGGATAAATATGTGGGATAGTAACACCTGACTAGCCAAATTACCCCTGGGAATATGACTAATATACACATTCATAACTGTTGTTTGATACGATAGCCAGCACGATATATTTCGTCTGCTGGAGGTTCAATAGCCACGTTTTCAACCATAATTGTCTCGACCATATATTATAACTATGAACAATTCTGCCCATTAGATAAGGTTTAGGTTTCCATTAGATGTATTTCAAGCAATGAATCTGTTTCCAGTGCGGTGATTGCCACTGAAAATTTGAAACGAAGACTGGCCACGAACCGAATTGACTGGAAGCAGGGTTAACAGGGTGAATAGACATCAGAACTACGTGAGTCACTAACGATGAGCAATGCGGAGTAAAAGTATATCTAGTTAAAAATGTGATTGCATCAAACACTCTGACTCGTCTGAATCAACTTACTTGATCGACAGTCTACATGCACGTCAAGGTCTGATCGAATTCTGCCTCACAAGCTGAAACTGGAAAATATCAACCACCGGAGAAAATACGTTCCTTGTGCTTCTCATAAGTGACTCATCATACACACTCAAGTTTGTATTTTTCTTTTTTAAGTCCTTCATTTCTAACAAGCACTACATGCAAGGGGAGCATGGAACAACCCGAGAAGTAAACTAGATTTAACAACTCCGTAACTCCACATAACTCTGAATACACAATTCATTGTTACTAAACATAAATGCATTGAAGATGCGCCTGACGAATGTTTCGTATAATGAAAATACCTGCTTGGGCGGTGTGAGATTCAGCAATAACACTCGTCATGCGAGGCTGATGCCCCTAGTACTATATACGATCGTTATCTCTAAACCACGCAGAGCCGCAGGTCTGAACGGGGTAATTTTATGGTAAATAAAGATCACAGCAGGTATGGGGCTGAGTCAGCTCATGCTATCGTGTTTAGGTACAGGCGTCGATCCACAAAAGCACAAAAGGTTAAACTGGGAATTCACTAGTCCACTATTGATAAAATACCAACTGGTGAAACAGGTGTAATTATCGAGTACTTATCAAGTACTTATCAAATAAAACAGAAAAAAGACAGATTAGAAATACTTATGATATATATATATATACTATGGAATATCAACTTTGTCCATTTTCTGGCACAAATAAATGCTATGAAATGTAATTATACCAACAATGAGTACTGCTACATGAGAGGCCTAGAAGTGTATATTTATAGAAACGATAACCTAACCGTGCCTACCTCAAACTTCATATCAACTGACCGCCATTGTGAACTTTGACCATACCCATCCCTCATTAGGCGAATACTCCATGGGAGGCATGTGCTGCTTATCACCTAGCCAATCTCTCTACTGACCTCTGTACACACTGGGATGCACCCATTGTCTCCACACAAAGGGCAGTCCCCAGTCTCTCCAGATTTCTCTGAACCAACTCTCCTAAAACACGTGCACTACTCAGTGCTGCTGTGGGTCGATGGATCCCCCAGTATCAAATTTGAACATTGTGGACCATTGCGTTGTCCAGTAATCCTGTCCACAAGACAGGCGTCACACACATACACACACATACGCCATCTGCATGACTGCATAGATTCCTTCACGACAAGGGATAGAAAAATGGGTATGTTAGATAAGAAGAGCCGACAAAATTCGTCAACATTTTCGAAAAAGGGTATTTCCCCAACCCAAATGCAAAGGATGACACTGGTATCGCTTCTGATGACTACGAGGGTACTGTATAGGTGTCAACGACACGCTCCGAATTCTCCGTTAGGATGAATCGACCACCACATGTGATCAATGGCTCGTCGAAAGCAATTAAAACACACGAAGATGTGATTATCGCCGTCAGGAGATGTTTCTAAATGTCGTGCTGATTTCAAACTTTGTAAAAATATTCAAAACTGACGTCAGTTATCTGGGACTATGAGCTACAATATACGAGGGGGAAGAGACCACGTCACCGGGTACTCGATAACGAATAGCTTGACGCAATTGATGAAATGCGTTCCACGTTACTGGTCCTAATCGTAGTAACTCGCCAGTCACGAGGAACACCAAACCTCATAATGGGGAGATCACGCCGGGGAAAGTATGACGCATGGTGCATGTATCTCTCTCTGTGTATTACGATGTAATATGGAAATGACTGTGACGTAGCCTAGCATTAGAGAGATAGGGTCCTCTGAATATTGATATGATGGCTATACCAGTCAAAACAACCCACCCAGCAAGATGTTCTCTGATTCCCAAATTTATCTCTTTATGCGATTCCTACCTTTCAAGTGATACAATTGTTGACCCTTCCCCAAAACAGTTATATATTCTCGTTTTACAGGCCTATGTACGTGGTGCCAGTAATAGTTTTTGTTTACTTTTAGCAATCTACCGTGCGGCACTATTTTATTTTGTACCCAGATGCTCACTATTATCCATGAAGAAAGCAACCTAAATATAACAACATGATCGCGACTGTGCACTGATTTCAGTCATTCCGCTGTTAATATACCGAGATCAATATTAACAATTACGCTTTGAAGGGTCGAATTATCCCCCACACCCATCACACCACTCAGGAGTCATTTGGAGCTATGTGAGGCCGTGGTAATTTTCACTTTCTTACATAAGGGAATAAATATGTGGGATAGTAACACCTGACAAGCACAGATCACCCCTGAAAATATAGCTAATATGCATATTCATAACTGTTGTTTGATATATACAATAGCCAGCACGTGATATTTCGCATGCTGGAGGTTCAGTAGCCATGTTTCAACCATAATTCTGCTCATAAGGTAAGGTTCAGGTCTCTATTAGATGTATATCTGTTTCCAGTGCGGTGATTGCCACTGACAATTTAAAACAAGGAGCCACGAACATAATTGACTGGAAGCGTTAGCAGGGTAAATGGACAACACAACTACATGAGTCACTAACGATGAGCCATGCAAAGTAAAAGTATATCTAGTTAATACGGTGATTGCACCAAACACTCTGGCTCGTCTGAATCAACTTACGTGATGGACAGTTTACATGCACATTAGGGTCTGATCGAATTCTGCCTTTCAAGCTGAAACATGAAAATATCGTTCCTTGTGCTTCTCATAAGTAACTCATCATACTCACTCAAATTTTGACTTGCTTCACTTTACTTTACTTCAGGGTGGCATGTTTTTCAAAGCTTGGCCGACAATGAATCGCCATCCCCTCCTGTCCTGTGCTGCATGGGTCGCATCTGCCATGCTGAGACCTGTCCACGCAGCAAAGTCTTCCAGCCATGTCTTTCTGGGACGTCCTCTCCCCCTCCTTCTGTTCAGCTTGCCTTGCAGTAGGTGGTGTTGAATTTGCTGTGCTCTGACAATGTGTTCGAAATGCTGGCACTTCTTCCTTATCGATCCCAGCAACTTTCTCTCTTCTCCAACAAGGTTTGGACACACTCATTTGTTCGGTGTTCCACATATGAAATGCTCATCATTTTTCTGTAAGCCCAGAGCTCAAAAGCCTCCAAACGTTTTTCCATCT
>JAUOBX010009574.1:0-14399 GCA_032360705.1 Eupentacta quinquesemita
AGCGACGTTTAGGTGTTTTGTCGCATCCCGCATCCGCACATATGGAATCCGACCTTTATCCTTCAATAACTGCAAAATCTATCTTGCCTGTAAGCTCGAGGCTTTATTGGATACTAAATGATGTGTCAGGTTCGATCGAATCGAATCTCTCTTCAGTCACTTCCCGTATGCTTAAAACAGCCTGGCGGTGTGCAAATCTTTATTGCTCCAGGCAGAAGTACAGGCGTGAATAGGACAGGCAATGAACGAATCCGACATTAGGTGTAATAAACACTTCTGTGGGTAAATGAGGTGTCAAAAATATATGATTTTCCTAAATCACTCGAACTCTTCACGACAGTGACATATCAATTTGCAGTGAATTGCATCAACATCTTGTTCAGGCAGAATATCAAAGTTATGTGTTAGCTCAAAGTTGGGGGAATAAAATAAAATATGATATCCATAAAATGAACGACACATTATATTTTCTATCAAAATCAGGTTGTTATGTGAAGCGCACACACGCACATATAACTTGCTGTAAACACTTAGGTGCGTACCCTATGTTTTCCTTCATTTACTGCTTCCTAGTGAATCAACATTACTGTTACTGGCGAACGCATTGCTTCAACAACATACACTTGAAACAATATAGTGTATCATACTTCGGCTGTTCAGGCAACATTAAGATAATAAAGACTAGTATTGTACAGTTTTGGGTTTCGATCATTTGCGTTTAGGTAAGTTTGCGAAAATTGCTTGAAGCGATAAACGTGTCTTTCACATTGGGTACGATATACAATGGATGTTGATGATAACAACAAGTTTCCCTGATGAAATTGTAAAAGAAGTGGTAGATTTCTGGAGTACTGTTCGTGAATGTGATGAAGAAAAACGTTATTCCAGAATGACGTGCGATTATCCACCCGATACAAGTCGACATCACGATAACTAACGCTGAAACTGTCAAAACGTACGACGTTAGTTATCGCGCTGTGTTACTAACACAACAACATGTGTTATATCTTCGCCGATAGCTATCGGCACGAAATTGGATGGGAGGGAGGGCGGGAGTATACCAATTGAAGAGCGAGCGGGTACCGTACTACACGTACACGTGCATAGTATGGGAGATAGCATGGGCTATGCATGATATTGATAAACGTACGTGCTATATATTATCAATATATCAGTGCAGTATGTGTATGCCTAGCTATATCGCCATTCGTTACTACACTTTTTACGCGATTAGTGTCGCTTTATTCTCCATTTCACGCTTTAGTTCATTTCCAGAGATTATAAACAACCGGTACTAAGTGATAAGTACTAATTCACGAGCCGCTATGCCGAAAATGAAGAAGGGTCATGTCCTGGTGCGTTTGGTTTGTTCAACATAAATAATCGAGGTCCATAGGCCTAGCCTAGGCCTAGCCTAACAGGCTAGGCCTAGAGGCTACGTAGGCTAGTTCGAAGCCTAAGCTAGGCCTAACCTAAACCCCGCTACGGCGCTTTGAAAAATGTGGCTCTCCACTCATTGTGGATCATATATTGATAGGCCTAACAACTTTCTCAAAAAGCGAAGGTAAGTCGTCAAAAAGAAGCGACTCCCATTTTCATATTGTTCAGAGAGATCGAGCGATTGCTGTTGACTAGCTTAGTGTGATAACTGAGTGATATGCTCGTGTGTGTGATTCTACGATTCTCCATATTCACCTTTTCGGACTGACGTCACTGCGTGTACGCGCGGTGGCCTAACTCTATTTTTAACACAGCAAAGGGCCTATTTTAAACTTTTATGATCGGAATACTCGTTTCACAGGCGCGCGTGACATATGCGTCTCAACATATTTCGAACACACCTATAAAACTGAACACAAACACCGAACTTAAAATTCACCAGCTGGAAAGAAATAGTGCAAAAAGTTGTTTGAAAAGTGTGATTTACGATGTCGAAAAAGTCCCATTGACTTTGTACAGGGCTTAGCCGAAGTTATCACCCAGTGACGTCAATGGGTGATGTTTCGATACTGTGACGTATGAAATTAGCGTGTATCTCGGAAAGGTAAATCAGTTATCACCATAGCAATATGAATGGTGCTTCACGGGACAGCAACAAACATCAGTATTGGGAAGGGGTATATAGGCCTAGTACTAGTAAGGTACTGTAGCCCGGTGATAATTCTCTAATCGACTCACATACTGAATTGGGTCTGTTCCCAGCTATCCTGAGCTTTGCAGTGGGTAACAGCTGAAGGCTAACGTTACACCAGTGTTGGCGATAAGCTTTTCATTCTGGGAGGGAATTCCATCTCTATGATTCATTATGAGAGGGGTTTTAGAAGTGAAAAGAGGGATTCTCATACAGTAACAGCTAACAACCCAAGAATCCAACATGTTTGGGAGAGATTGTCCCTACTGGGTCATTTTTTTTAGAGGGATTTCTGGATATAGACAGTGGAATCCCTCTCAAACTTCCCTCAGCACTAACAATGGGCTACGCTGTTGCGTAGCTGGGAGTGAGAGTAGTCTGTTTCACCTCGACACCTGGTCAGCAATTCATAATACACCGTGCCCAGCAGCCCTAGATTAGATTTTGAGCTGAGGTCCAATTTCAGGTGGGTGCTGTCAACGGCATCATCCAGTGGTCAATTGCAGCCATTCTGCAAAAAGTTGTGCAACACTCCTCCTGCAGATCGAGTCGAATAATCATGAAATTTGGTCAGTATTATCAGTGACTGATAATTTGACCCCTATGGGGTGTTCAGGGATTTCAGGTCAAATGTAATCTACAATGTAGGGGTCAATTGGGCCACAAAATATCATTTTGTAGGTCAAATGAACAAAATTATTCTCCTTCCACAAATTGTATTGGATGATTGTGATTGTTACTCATATTATGATCATCAACCAATATTACATATATTATTACATATTTTATGGTGTTCAGGAATTCATCTAAGGGTAAATTCTTGCCATTATGTTCATGGTCAAGCTGCTTCTTCTCCTTCAGAATATATTGGATGATCATGAAAGTTTGCCAGTATGATCATCCACCAATGGTACTTATGAGGGTAGGGGGTTCAACAATGTGAGGTCAAAGGTCATCTAGGAATCATTTTTGCTCGTATTTACAATTTTGGCCTCGAATTGGTCAAGCAAGGGTGGGATGGGATGAATTTGATAGTTGGTTAGTATGAACATTAACAAATAGTACATATGGGGTGTTCAGGAAATCTGACATCAATGGTCATCTATGGGTCATATCTGGCTGTTTTGTTGGAACGGTCAGGCTGCTCCTTCTCTTATACAATATACCTGATGGTCATTGGAGTACAGTAGGTCTGTAAATCATTGACAAATATTACATTTATGGGTTGTTCAGGAATTTGAGGTCTAAGGTCATTTAGCAGTCATATCTGGCCGTTTTGTCAGAACAGTCAAGCTGCTCCATCTCCTGCAGAATATATCAAATGATCATAAAATTGGTCATAACATCAATGACTGTCACATATGGGGTGTTCAGGGATTCTGGCGCAAAGGTCATCTCAGGGTCAATTCTGGCCATTTTGTCCCAGCGGTAAAGCTGCTCCTCCTCCAACAGAATATAACGGATGATCTTGGAAGGCAGTCAGTATTATCAATGACAGCTGATGTACATATGAGGTGTTCAAGAATTGGAGGTCAAAGGTCATCTCGGGGTCAAGTCTGGCCTTATTGTCAGATAAATCAAGCTTCTCCTGCTCCCATAGGCTTTATCAGATGATCATGACATTTGGTCAGTATTATCAATGACCACTGGTACATATTTGGTAATGGGTGTTATGGAATTTGAGGTTGAAGGTCATTTAAGGGTCAATTTAGCCTGAAATAGTTATCAGCTCACCTTAGTCATATGACTAGGTGAACTAGTGTGATCATGCAGCTGTATCTATCTATCTATCTATTGATCTGTCCACAATTGACTTCAAATTGCTACTCCTACAACTTTTGATGGATAACTATGAAACTTAGTTACGATGGTGGCCAAGTTATGGGCCATTAGTGGTGTTCAGGAATTTTGGGCCCAATGCCCGGTGTGGGCCCTGGGGTCCATTTTGTGGAATCACGCAAAATGCTTCTCCTCCCACAAATTTCGTGCACATTGCAGATGTTCTGTCATGATAATGTTCTAACAGCCGTACCTTTGGGGTTTTCAGGATTTTTTGGTCGAAGGTCCCACTTCAGTGCCCACAGGCCCATCTCATGGAATTTCACACAGTGGTACTTGAAATGCATCTCCTCGCCACAAGTTTCAATTGATTTCCTTCAAATTTAAATGTAATGATCGTTAGGTGGAGTGCCATTGTGGGTGTTCAGGAATTTTGGGCTGAGGGCCCGGTTTGGACCCTAGGGCCATTATATGAAGTAATGCAAAATCTCCTACAAATTTTGTTGCACCGTGCTGATGTTTGGTCATAATGTTGGTCTATCAACCATACCTTGGGGGTGCTCAGGAATTTGGGGCTCAAGGCCCAGTGTGGGCCCTGGGGCCCATCATGTTGAATCATGCAAAATGCTTTATAGAGCCCCTCCCATAAGTTTTAGTGCACATTGCTGATGTTCGGTCATAATGATGGTCCAACAGCCAAACCTTTGTGGTGTTTCAGGAATTTTCGGCCGAAGGTCCCACTCATGCCCTATGACCTATTTTATGAACCTACACCCAATGGTGCTTGGAATTCATCTCCTCTTACAAACTTCAAATGGTCATCGCCCATCGGGTTGTGGCTTGTGGGCCATTCGGGAGGGTGGGAGAAGGGGTGTTTGCACATTCCTGGCTCGAGGCCCAGCATGAGACCTAGGGCCCTTCATTTGAAATCATGGTCATTATGATGCTCTTGTAACCATACCTTTGAGATGTTAGGGATTTTGGGGTCCAAAGTCCCAAATGCCATTATGTTAGCACAATCTCTTGAGAGCCCGGTTTGGGCCCTATATGAAATACTTGAATATTGTACTTCCTACAAATTCATTTGCACTGTGCTGATGTTGATCATGATGATGATCTAATAGCCATACCTTCTGGTGGTTCAGGAATTTTGAGCCTGGAGCCCAGTGTAGTGGTGGCTAGGGCCCATTACTGATGTCCCACAAAATGCTTCTCCTACCAATTTTAGTGCACAGTGCAGCAGTGCTAATGTTCGGTCATGATGATGGTGTAATAGCCATGCCTTTGGGGCATTCAATAATTTTTATTCCAAGGTACCACACAGGCCCCATGGCCCATTTTCATGAAACTACACGCAATGGTGCTTGGAAAGCATCTCCTCTTACAAGCTTCCATTGATTTTCTGTAGCGTTACATGTAGGCCTAATGGTGTGGGACATATGGCCCTTCATTTGAAATCATGGTCATAATGAAGCTCTATTAACCATACAGTACCTTTGAGATGTTCAGGATTTTGTGGTCCAAGGTCCTAAAGGCCACTATGACATCAATGTCAGCTCAATCAGTCACTTCTCATCAGATCGCACTAGAGTGAAACAATTTTAAGCATACCGGATGAGCTACTGCGCCATTGGCACTATTGTTATTATCCAACTTGGAGACTAATTGTCTGCATAAGGAAGTTGTTCAGTATGCCAGTCATCCACCAAGGGTACTCATGGGGATGATGACTTGATGAGGTGTTCAGCAATTCAAAGTCTAATGTAATCTGGTCAGCCATTTGGGCCATTTTCTGAAAAAATGTTTGAAACATATTTTGAAACAGATGATCAATGCTACGTATATGTTGTTCAGGGATTCAAGGTCGAGTGGACGTCAAGGGTTACCTGGAGGTCAATTTTGTGTTTTTAGTGTGTTATGAACGGAACTCTTCTCCCACCTAACCATGTACATCACGCTGATGCGGATTACCAGGTGCCCTACTGTGCCATTGGAAACCTGAAACTCCTCGGATGTGGAATATAGTTGGCCCTGACAAACATATAAAAGTTGTTTGAGGTCAAATTGCATAATGAATGTGATTTTTCTAACTTTGTCGAATCTGAACGAAACTCTGAGGATATGGTCTTCAGTTGGTGCTGAACAACATGAAGGTACTTTTGAGGTCAACGGAGGTTAAATCATATAGTTCATACACTTCCATAGAGGGTCAATATTTATATAATCTGGATACAGCCTGCACATTTCCAATTTGTCATATATAATATATGGGATGCCATGAGTGTAGATTCCATTCGTCTTTCGAAGTATTTCTTCATCCTGTACTTGTTGTTTTGTGTCTGTTTCTAGGTCAGGAGCCACTCAGTGGAAGGCTCGTGCAGAGTTGTTGGGTGCCGACAGTATGGGAAGACAATGAAGTGCATCAACCGACACCTCAAATCAGCCCATCAACTTTCTCGGGAGAAGCACCAGAGGCTACCGACCTGTCGTGCTAAAACGGTCCAGGAAGAGGCAGCTAAGCAGTCTTACATGAAATACCGGCACTCAGAGAGATGCTTAATTTTCAATTGCCCAAAATATGGGGAATATTTCAAAGTACTGACAAAGCATTTGAAGACGGCTCATGGTTTCACAAGGAGCCAATACTCCGAATACAGGTTAGTGAATTGTATGTTGCATCGTACGTGTAATGCAAGTACATACTATTACTTGTACCACACAGATCGTTTACATAAGCGTAGATCAGGAGAAATGATTAGGGTCTTTCTCGAGAAGTCATTCACTTACATTAGGATCAGTGGGAGTACATACTGGCGTAGTTTGATATCTTGAGAAATGACGGAATGCAGAGTATAATGTGAAGATTGGTAGCTATGAGTACACTGTCAGGTCACAAATAATTGAATGCTTGGTTCTGTTAGGTGTAAGGCCTTGTACAATTTGTAGTAAAAATATAGTGATATTTCTTGCAGAGAAAATTCTATTTGAAATACTTTGGGCAGGGAAGCACCGCCTCAACACATATTTACCTAGAGTGTTTTGAGGTGCCCATGATATCTCTTTAAACATGATAAGTTCTGGAATACCTTGGCCCTTTCCCTACATGGGTGTTTTCAATACTTATCAGGGGGTTTCGAACTTCTACTCAAAAGTCAGGATTCATATGAATCTATACCTTTTGTTCAATCAATATTTTGTTAGCAAAGTTCTGCATCAATGAACCTGTTATGGATATTAACTCCAACTCCAAGGACCGAACCCCACCTTTTGAGACCAAACAAAAGTCTATATCAATTATTAAGTATACATCTCATCTAGTTATGGATGGTTGATTGTCATTCATAATAATGCGAAGATTTCAGTGAATTCACACAGTATTATATTCCCACTGTTTCCGAATAATTGTTATAATTTGATTTACCCAACAGATCCAGAAGTGAACAGATAGAAGCTGAACAGGAACGGAAACGAGATACATATTTAACATACTTGTCTGAGGAAGGTGAGGGTATTCAGTTACTTTGGTGTTGAGTATGCATGTTTTGTCACATAATAATAATGTTCTCATATAGCGCTTTAACAGCAGTTTCGAAGCACTTCACAGATTTTACCCCTGATCATTAGGGACTTGTCAATCTTGCAATTCATAATGCGCATTCTTCCTGTTCTCTCCCGATTCCTGACACACAGGCACTGTCTATCATGTAATCATGTCCCCCAGGGTACATTGACCGTACATCCAAATGGGACTGTCATGTACAGTACACGCTTCGACCTCACAAGGTTCCCAAGAACACCTGGGTAGGACAAGGCACCGAAAAAACTAGCTGGCTGAGATTGGAACTCGCAACCTTCTTATCACGAGTCCTAAGCTCTACCGGCTGAGCCATTCCGATATAACAGTATGCAAAGTTACAAGCTCAGCAAATTGTAATACTAATCTTAAATGCCTGTAAGGGCGAAGTGCTCAAATTCTTTGATAGCTCTTGACCTGTTGCACATGCAGAACATTTTAGTTCTATGTAACGATACTTTCCTATTGGAACTATGACACTACACTACCTGCAAACTACCCCTCCGTTCCTCTTGCATTGTTGTCCACAGCTGCTGGGAACTATACAAGCAAGTATTGACTAACCATAAAAATTGAACACTGCAGTAAAATGTTTAATGGCTATTGTGAAATAGTCAGTGATGGAGTCGAGTCAAGCCAATTCGAGACCGAGTACCTAGCATCCAAGACCGAGTCCAAGTTCTGAGTTGAGTCCGCAAGTCCCTAAAAAACTTGGCATTCCTGTGCAATGTACACTATCAGATCTTGCTGATGTGTGTGTATGGTCTTACGTGGCTTAAGCTACTCATAAACAAAAATAGGCTCTGTCAAGGTGTTGCATCATTGCTATTATCGTAGTGGTGTTAGCATGTTCACTAAGATGCTTGTGGTGTTATGAGTGGAATAACCAAGATATTTTGCTTCCTGCACCTGCAATTCTGTGCCCGCGTACCATATTTACTTGAATAAATGCCTTGACAGAATCTCCTATTCATTGGCTTCTTCTAAGGAGGCTCTGAAGAAATTTCAACTTTAATTCTCTACTTAACAAGGGTCTGGTCGGCAAGGGGACAACAGTCACAACACCCATTTGGAACAGTTGTTGACTACTAATAGTTTTATTGTCTTCATACAGATGAAACTGCTCACATCAAATTTGAAGACTGGTATATTCCAGTGTTGGTGCTAAGGGGAGTTTGAGAGGGATTTCACTGTCTAAATCCAGGAATCCCTCTCAAAAAAATAATCCAGAAGGGGCAATCCCTCCCAAACATTTAATACCCTGGGGTTGTTAACTGTTACTGTATATGAGAATCCCTCTATGAGTGATATTTCTAAGAATCACATTATTCATAAATTTATGGATCAATACCCTAATCTGATATGTTAAAGGCATTACTGGTCCACATTGTGAGAACAATTATATTATTGGAAAAATATATATTATATATATATTGCTCCACACTCAAAAGTCCTAACCTTTTTCTTCACCTGAAGGCTGAAGCAGAAATAATTTATTTGATGGTGAATACATGTATGTTTGTTTGTTATGCTCATGTAGCATGTATGCGATAAGCCAATACCTGATGGACTATACAGGTTACCTACTGTTCGACTGGTTATCTCACTTATCTGCCAACTATGTTACCTATGAATAGTAAGTAAGTAGAACTGTATTGCTTCAAAATGGAAATTCATTCACTCACACCTGTATACAAGAGGTTATAAAAGTAAGAGAGGTAATTCAGGTAAGTAAGATTGTAAGAAGGATTGTATATAAGTACAAGATTGTGCCATAAGTACAAACATTTTTACTCTAGTCATTCCAAACTATCTCCAACATCGTTTTGCTTTTTCACTGTTAGGTGGATGTCCTGCGACCCGGGATGAGCGATGTAAAATCCAGACTGAAGAACAACTAAAAGGTACCACTATTCAAAGGGAGAATGAATAATTCTATCATAAGTTAGTTCTCTGTCACCTGAGTAAATGCGGACAGGTAAACAGCCAATCCCATATTTCGTATCTGGTGCTGATATTATCATCCCTGTGACTACTCGTAAAATACAGAACTGGGATAATTTGTGTGAGACATGGATTAGCATATTTAAGGAAAATTGGCTTGAAAGCCTGTGTCCAAGATATCTCTCGATGGCTAAATGCTGGTGATGCAGTTCAGGATATATGACAACTGAGGTGTACATGAGCATATTATATTTAGGGCGTAACATATACTGATTAAGTAGGACTTAAACAAAACCTTGTGAATGGGGTCTATCGGCAGCTCCGATGAATTTACCAGTGGAGTCCAGGTCACTGAACGTCATGTCATTTATTGTAATTTGATAAGCATAATTGATGCTATACTCGAGATAACAGAGGATTTATTCGAAAATCAGTATATCTGGTCCACTGAATTTACCAGCAGAATTGAGTTCAATAAAGGTCATTTTATCTGCCCAATCAACCTAATTGATGAGAATTTCTGGAGTTTCTCTGATTTACATGGGACTGAGTAGGTGTCGTGACTGTCGTTTGCCTTCGGTTCTTATTATTTCAAAGACAAATTCAGTGTCACTGGAGGTCATCGAGTATGTCAAATTGGCATGATAAGTTGTTGACATTTAATGTAGTCTAATCATCATAATTTATGCAATTTTAAAAATATCAACAAATTTCCATGGAAGTTATCGCTAAAATCTGGTTTCAAGCTGTATTGAATTTTTACGTTATCTGTCGAATATCAGTGATATACTTTCAGATTTTCAGTCATTATGAATTCAGCATTACTGTTGTGCTCATCGATGTTCATTTGATGTTTCTAAAATGCTGATCAAGTAGTCTAGTCTAATAAGCATCTAGGCCTAGCATAGGTTCGTTGAATTTTCCTGAAGCTTGGGGGATGTGGTTTACTTCAAGTCTCGATAGATTCAGCAGTATATTTGAGGTCACTAAATGTCATTTATTGTGTCTGAAATACTAATCGAGTAGTCTAATTAACAGCATAGGCACATTTTTTTTAGGGGGGGGTGGAAACAAATAAAAGTTAGTGAATTTATTAGGGCTGCTGGAACTGTTAGAAATCCTTATGTCATCAAATATCAATAATTGGGAGTTGAAATCTAATTACCAAATAGTGTTCCTCCAAATAAAACTTTCAACATACACTATATACTGAATCAGTGGTGAATTTCGAATAATTGCTCCAAGATTTTTATGTGACGACTCATAGAAAAAGCACTGATCAAGCAACCAGCCTAGGCATTTTTCATTGATCACCTTGTGTTTCAATGTGACAGCATTCTCTTCTGAACTGTCAAATTTTGGAATTGGCATCATAATATTATGGTAGTTAGTGCTCTGGAATTTTCAGTGTCTTCGAACTACAGCATCTGTGGATGATTTTGATAAATTCCCAGCTACTCTGATGGTCGTAAAGCTGTCCGCTTCCACAGTATTTTACACTGTGAATGAGGGTGACAAAGCACAGGTTGCTGCAGGCACTACTATATCACCACATTCTCTGAATCCCATCTAATACCTACTCATCTCTTCTTGTGTTTCAGATGTCACAACTTTTCCTAGGTATATCTACTACCGCATCCTTACGGAGTCCTCTCGGGCCATCATAATTTCCAACACAGTAAATTTCTACAAGTTGCCAGATGAGGAGCCCCATCGAATGACCTACCACATAAAAAAATACATTGTGTCCTTATCTCATGAGTCCTGGTTCAGGGAGTCTATTGAAGACTCAACAGCCACCATCACTCGAGGCAGGGCTCCGAAAGATTTTCAATATGAATGTGGTATATGTCCCTTTCAGCATAGTATCAAACTAATTGCAACTCCATCACTTATTCCCGTTTGACTATATTTGGCAGGAGGATGTTTTATGCATGTGTGTAGGCTACTGTATGTATAATAATCCATCTTATTGTCTCGCCTGAACAGAGTTCAGGAAGGGTCTTTGCTATTACTCTTTTGTGCGTGTTTGTGTCGTGAGACATCTCAAGTTATTTCAATAGCTTTTGTAAGTCAAGTTCGAAGGAAACAGCAATCACGTCCCCAGGAATTTGGTGGGAAAAAGTCTGTGTGCATGTGTGTGTCGACGTAACATCGCAAATTAGAGTCCTCACAAGTCATTTCAATAGATTTTTGTCTCGCTCAAACAAAGCTGAGGGAGGAACTTGGTAATCACTTCTGAACAGGGTCACCAGAAGTAATTTAAACCCCACTAAATGGTAATTATATGCGTTGATGATGCTCAGTGGGAATTGCATGATTATATTTTCAAGATGGCCCCAAGCTCCAAAGATGGGGCGCACTGAATTGTTCAGTCTGGACACATATTCATTGTTTTATATATTGTCCAATTGATCCTAAACTTGCTACGAATGTGAAATTTCAGTTTGGATTGGTAGTGAGCATTGCAGCACGACCACTGCCCTCTTTTCTGCAGGCTTTTTGTGAAATTATCAAGTTTGTCTAATTCACACAAAACTTGGTGGGTGTGAACTTGTTGGTCCCAAAAAATGTGGTGGTCATTTCAAGGTCACCAGAGGTCAACTTTGTGTGATATATGCACCTTTATTAACTTTGTTTGATCTGAATGAATTTTGGTAGATTATAGTTGGCCCTGAAAAATATGAAAGTTGTTTCAATATGTCAATATACATGATTATTACGAGGGTACAGTACACATGGGTGATTCACCCACCCGCACACTTAATATTGGGGGAGTAACCTTTTGTTGAAAACCATATTATCTACAGCGTTCAAACAATACCAAATTACCAATATCCTCAAATTGCCATTGTAGCAACTGAATTGCAAGCCAGCATTCCTAGGAAGCATGGGTAATCTTCAATCAATTGTAAGCCAGTTTTAGACAGTGTTATGCTGACTGACCCCAGCGACTCTGCATGCTCCTTTATGTTCTCTATGTTGTATTTAAAATTTAACTTTTTTGGAGAGGCACTTATTACCTTCACGGATACTAATGGCAGTTTCAGCTGGTTTTCTATAGGAACATTACCCAGGTAACCCTGTGTTAACTCTATATGAATGAACAATAATTATTGTGTCTTCAAATGCTGCTAACTTGCTAGTCTTGTCTATTGTACGAACAGTGGTTTCCTTACACAGAATTTAGTCCCAACAATGTTGATTACAATGCTTACGATGGACCATATCCACAAAGTTGCAGTGTTAGACAGTAGTGATTCTGGACTTTAACCTGGAGTTCAGGGTCGTTGGCAGGCATAATAAGATATTCATACAGTGTCAACAGGGGTAAAACAGGAAAAAAATGCAAAGGCCTCCTAAACTCTACTCCTACAGAGAACAATCATTCATTCATTCATCACCATTCATTCATTCATTCATTCATTTTGTTATAATACTCCTTAGGTGATAAGTTATCAGAAAAGACTGCAGAATGCTATCTGGAATTGAAAACTGGTTCTACTAATATTTCTTTGGTTGTGCCTGTTCCTTGGAGCTCATCACATACTGGTCCTATGTAATAGATAGTATATGTGTACACTCTGTAAATCAAGGCTACTGAGTTCCTCCTGGTAGGGCTCTTTGCATACAAATATGTTATCCTTCGGCTACTGGTTACCTCTGTAGCAATTCCATGGGAACAGATTACCTGATCAGAAAGAAATGTGTCCATCAGTCCATGGTCATCACAAGTCACTGGAGCTAAAATTATGCATGGTCAAATGTGCAGTCAAAACATACATGATACAAAGTGACCAACACATTGGAATAGGCTGCTCATTGGATCAGACAATATGCACCAACCTTACCAATGTGGACATGATAACAGTTCAACCTCTATGCGAGTAGGACAAATTGTTATGGCTGTTTGTGCTGATTATTCCTGACATATATTTACATAATTATGCTGTTACATTTGACACTCTGTTCTATGCTACACTGTTGTCCTGCTTCTCCATTATGTATAATGATGTGATTGTTTTGTATAGTTCAGTGAATAAAATTGAGCCATGTTGAACTCCGGTGATAACAATTGTGAAATTATTTGGAAAATGCAAATGCTAGTTTTTTTTAACTTGCATGAGAAGCAGAGGCTCATTGGCTCAAGCCAGACAAATATCTAATTTGTAGTGAACTGGTCTGCACTTTTGTGTATTGGTTTAGTTATACCACATCATACTAGCCCACCACTTATCGAATAATTGTCTGGTCTGAGCTACTGAATGATTGGTTTATCATCTATTGTGATCATGCATGTCTATCTATCACAGAGATGACCAAGTCAAAGTCCATCAGGGGTGTTCAGAAAGATTTGACCCAATGCCTAGTGTGGGCCCTAGGGCCCATCATGTGAAGTCCTGCAAAAGGCTTCTCCTACAAATGTTGGTGCACAGTGCTGATGTTTGGATATAATGATGGTGTAATCGCCATGCCTTCGGGGCATTCAATAATTTTGTGCATCCATTTGAAATCACAGTCATAATGGTGCTCTACTAACCATACCTTTCAAAATGTTCAGGATTTCGGGGTCCAACCCTTCCAAGGTCCCAAATGCCATCATGACGTCGATGTAAGCTTAATCAGTCACTTCTCATCAGGTGTGCCATTGGCACTCTTGTTTCCTTTATTAATATCTCATATACGTTACGCACTCAGACAATTCCGGAGAGTATAGGTCGGAAAAGCCAATTCTGTGCCCGATTGTACTCCACATAGGTTCCCGATAAGGCAATGGGGGATGAAGCACCTTGCCTAGGGACGCAACGGCGGTACCTTGGACTGGCATTCCGCGGATGCCAGTGCGGTGCTATACCAACTGGACTAATACGCTCCCCAAAAGCAGTCAATTATTCACATTTCCTGAAGGACATATCCTCCAGTTTCAACACATTGTGTTCCTGATATACCCTATGGAAGTGTGTCCTTTGT